>JAQZBX010070610.1:0-15372 GCA_029593785.1 Cabassous unicinctus
GGATGGAGTCAATTAAATCTTGAGGGTTTTGTTTTTTTTAAATAGTCATTTGCTCTTTATTTAAAGTCCCATTTCCTCTCTAGCTTCTTCCATCTTATTTTTCACCCATTTTCTATTCCTCTAGTGTTCCAGATTCAAGGGTGATTGACAATGCGAAGGAGGACTCTATCTGGTTCCATTAGGAAACTCCAGATCGACCTGGAGAGAGATGGAGAGAACTGCAGATTAGGTTTCCTCTCCTGGCTGCTCTTCTCCACTGGGGGTCCAGGGCTATGAAAGCCTGGCCTCTGCACACCAGCCCCTCTGCACAAGCCCTCACACTCACAAAGGGGTGTCTGTGGGAATGCTCCCCAAGATCACAGCTAGGGAGGTGGCGTAAACGGTGAGTCTCAGTCACTCAAGCTGCCCAGTCTTTAGGGATTGGGAAGCTCCCCGCAGAGAGTGACCCTCTGACCACCCCCTCCCCGCAGTGTCCAGGATGCGTGGCTTTGGCCGCTCTTGGTGGAAATGCCACCCGAGGCACCGCCGGCAGAGCCAGGCCAGACCTCTGGTCCACAGAGGCCTCTGCTCTTGCTGGGAAGCCAAAGGCGAAGCAGGCAAAGTCGAGGGTAAAGAGGGCTTCGCCCTAGAGGCTTTTTCTTGGGCGTGTTTGGGGTGGGATGAGGCAGGGGGCCGGGGGGGGGGAAAGAACCGGACTTTTAGCCAGGTAAGTCCCTGCCTGGAGAGAAAACACCTGCCACGCAACTCCGGCAAACTTCCCGCCCCTTTCCCCTCTACTCAAAGCCCGCTTTGGCCCAGGGCTTCCTCGTTTCCCGGCAGCTCAGGCCGGGAGCGCACTCTCGGTTCCCTCCCGCTTTCCCCAGTCCGAGGTCCCTTCCCCCGCAATTAGCAGAGGTTGCTGCGTGGAAGCAGCGTCGGCTCCGCTTCTGCTGCTTAATAAGCCGCACACGTGTGTGCCGGGTGGATTCCGCCCCCACACGGGGGGACTGGTGCGTTAGGCAGGAGTGGGGGCGGGGAAGCGGACTGAGAAGGGGAGAGGGGGCGCCTCTGGCAGAGCCTGGAGGAAACAGGCCAGCGGGGCGGGAAGTGCGGGGCGCCCCAACCCCCGGCGCGGTGAGGTCAGCTCCAGCGAGAGCGCCTCCTGCCTATTGCGCGCTCGCCCTCCGCGGCCCACGCCGGCCAAAGTCGGCCTCGGGGGTCCCGGGCCCTGGCGTGCGCGGCGGGAGCGCTGCCGGGGATGGGCAGCAGGGTGGGGGCCTGGAATGTTCGCTGCGCTATTGTCTTGCTGCGGCTGGGAGGGGGTGAGCGAGTGCGCCCCGCGCCCGCGGAGACGAGCGCCCGCGTGTGTGGCCGCGTGGGCGCGGGGGCTGCGGGCGGGAGTGGAGTGACGCCAGCGCGGGAGTCGCCGTGGCTGCGCTCTGGGGACTGAGGCGGGGTCCCCTTCCCTCTGCTGACTCAAGCCTCCAGCGGCCAAGGTCGGGCATCATCAGACTTGGGGGCGGGGGTGCCAGGGCCCCAGGACACGCCGCCCGCGTCAGCAGCTCCGGGGGCGGCCCCGCGCAGGAGGACTTTCCCGGAGAGGAGCTGGCGGGGCGGCGCGTCCACTGCCCGGCCCCTGCGCCCGGGGCACCCCGGCCGCGGCTCCCGCGGTGCCTGGGGAAGGTGGGGAGCTTTTGATGCGTGGGGCGCCATTCGTGACCTGTTTGCGGAGTCGTGAGAGGCTGGAGGCGGCCGCAGTTGCAGTCAGAACGCAGGATGATTACTACCTGAGCCATCAGCTTTAGCTGGTGATGCTGTGCTCCTCAGTAAAACCTTGGGGGTACCACGGATTCGTTTTCTCAAATTTTCTTTTGGTTTATTAATGTTATTTAAAGGTTGGGTCCCAAGAGTGGGTATCTCTTCAAAAACACCACTCTTTTATGGACCACGGGAGAGGGCTGGGGGCTTTAAGCATTTCCCGCTAGTAAATAGGTGGATTAATTCCTTCCGTGAGCGCTCAGTTTGCGCTCAGGTTTGCGCCCTATATCCGGGATGATCTGTTTTGGGAAACAAAAGTTTTCATCTCAGTTGTCTCCAGCTTTTGTGCAGCGATGAGAATGCATGTATTCGAAAGGCATGGCTTTCCCAGAAAGCGTGCTAAGGGACAACACACCTAATACTGGCCCGGAGCAGTCTCAAGGGAGGAAGCCTGGGAGAAAAAAGGTGGTGTTTACACAGGCTTAACTCAAAGGTTCACTGACTCACCCAGCAAGGAGATTGAAGGAAGCATTGCCACATTCCCCCAGAAACCATCTAACCCAACCTGAATAAAGTGAGTGTGTGTGCCTTCCAAACCTGCAATCTTTTAGATAAGTTACCTTTTTAAAAATTCGTGTCTTCAGAAGGATGTTGGGACCTTAATTATGAGGTTATATTGTCTTATGATAGGGCCACGCTATATATACTGGCTCCTGGTGAAGCCAGGAAACTCCAGTGAATATGCTGCTTTTACAGAAAACCTCTAATCCATCATCTACTAAAAAGGTGGACCACTTAAAAAATGAAGTTAACTCTCCTGTATTCATGATTTGCTTGGTAAATCCTATGTTTTTTTTGTTGTTGTTGTTGCATTGTTAAGGGGATTTAGTTTTTTCTTTTCAATTCAAAACTTTTCAGCCGAAAACTTTCTCCTGCTTCCGTGGCATCCATTTAGTTCTTAGTTGGGGATTTTAAGTCCTTAAAAAGTTAAGCAAAAGAGAAGCTGGCATCCAAGGTAACAGGGTTTGTACACATGAATGGCAGGACAGCGTCTCATCAAGCAAGTCCGGCCAACCAAAGAGCAGGGAGCAGAGGGGTAGAAGAACCCCCCCCCAGGTCTCCAGCACCACCTGACCCAGGCCCTGGGAGAAAAGAGAGTGGCTGCTTTTATATTGGCTTTCAGCTGGCCAGTCAGGCTTGATAAGAAGACAGCCACAACCACAGTGCTTGAAAGTTCCTACAAGCGAAAACAGCTCCTCCTGGGGGCAATGCTTCCTCAGTCTCCAGTTTATTGTCTCAGACAAACACCAGCACAGCTCGAAAATGTCAAGAACATGGTTCTGCTTCCTTTAGGTAATAGATAAACAGTGGTGCAGTGGCTAGTTAGTGCTTGTAGCAGACCATACAGCAAATCCAGTGCAGACGTTTCTAAGCTGTCAAAATGCAAATAGCATATTAAATACATCACGCTCTATTGCATTCTAAATGTGCCTCTGGTAGTTTTTCTGCTGAGCTTAGAGTGAAAAGAAGCTACTACAAGTTGCATACATGTACTTTAAACTACACGTTCCCTTTGCCCTTTCATATTTCTTCTGCTTAAGTCCATTTCCCTCTATAAGATAATTAAAAAGTTGAATGGGTACTCCTTACACATAGTAGATGATACAATGTATTTTCTTCAATTTTTATTTTATTAGCCAATAAATGAAAGAAAAAGTACTGGGCAAAGCTATAGATAGGCTACAATCTAAAGTATTTGTACCTTTGGGTTATATGGGCAGATTTAAAAGCCTGCTGGTTTTTAAATCTTGTTTATTGAAGAAAACTAACAAAACCCATATAGGCATGGGCACATTAAAAATAACTACTATAATTTTATGTCACTAATACATTTCACAATTTATTGGTTGAAACCCTCCTGCTTTATCTTGTACTAGTTTTAGCTCAGGAAAAGTTATAAAAAGGAAAAGAATATTTTGGTATTGGCATTCCATCCAAATATGTGTACAATATTTCCATCTTAATCTCATAAAACTTAAGGCATTTTTGTCCCATCATTTGTAAAGTAATGTCATCAGTCATGTTACATAATTTTAAAAAATTATCCTTGTTGCTAACATGAGATCAAGAGAAGTGCAATCATGAAAGAATCAAAGTGTTGGTGTGCTTCCCAGTTTCTTCGCCAACTTCTAGAATATTACAGCAATCTGATATTCAAGTTATATAGGATATTGGCACAATTCTAAGTACCTTTTCTATTTTTCATCTTTTGTAGTTAAGAGATCTCATCCTCTGCAATAAAATTCAAGGAAGACTACTAAGACATATAGATATGTTAGATGAAACTCCAACTTTCTGTCTGAATTTCCCAGATAATTGTAAGCCACATGAGTCCCAGTGGAATCAGAGCAGGGTTTGAAAGCATGAGCATTCCCCCAAAGTTTTGTGGTAATATTATGTTTGTTGGTAGTGTTTTTTTTGTTTTTTTTTTTAACTAAAGATGTCACCTTTATCATTGTAGATATCAGCATTATGATCATGATGTAGAGTTTTTGAATATTCCCTGAGATTATAACTCACAAATTTGTATGCATAAGAAACACTTCAGGTCTTGTTTAAATGAAGATTCTATGGCCTTTTCCACCAAGAGGTTCTCAAGAAGTGTGTTTTGGATGGGGTCACAAATCTGTATTTTTATGCCGCTAAACCCTCTCCCAGGGTAGTCCTGATACCGAAAATCTCCCAGGAGGGGAATGCTACACTGGGTATGGTGTGGTGAAATATGGTTTCTAACTTTGAGATAGTTAAAATGCAATGGATATTTTGCAAATCTAATAATTTATAAGCATTGTCATATATATGCATATATATATATCTACCCTCCTTTCTGATAAAAGGCATTAAATTTGAATAACCCATTCACTGAGCCTTCACAGGCTTTTTAATTAGCCACACAGACTTCATGATGAATATACCATATTACAAATTCTGCAATTATTTCAGAAGTTTTCTTCTTTATCATCAGTGCCTCTATTATCATTCTATGCTATTTAATCTTTTTAAAAAAATGGTTTTATAAGAAAGCCTAAATTCAAACTCCCTGTCCATTATGTTTATATTGTGGGAATACTTCAAGGGATCATTATACTCTTTCATATAAAAATACTGTACAAATGAATTATTTTATGAATTTTTTCTTTTACTGTTTAGTATACTCTGATAGGATTAGTGTTATAAAAGAAAGGGCTAAATGTTAGATTAAAATTTGTATTATTTGGGGAGTGATCTCTAATGAATTAAAAGCCTTGGAAATTATTTGTGATTTCTAAGCAATTCATTTTCCAGATGCCTTGTGAATTCTTAGGCTTTGCTTCATAGAAAAAATTCTCCTGTTATTTTTAATAGATAATGTTGTCATTGATCTCTTACTAGTAAGTGAATTTCTACATGAAGTTGATATTCATGTAAATCATACGGTGGACTTGCACAATGCATATTCCTTATAAGATTATACATCCATGGCTAATTATACATACCTGTCTGTGGTTCTTAAAATCTTACCTGGTGACTCCCTGAGTAAAATTCTCACTTCCATTTTCTATCCGTAAACTGATTTTCAACATAACACAACTTTGACTCTTGCACACACTGTATAATTATCAAAGTTAGCAAAAGTTAACCTTAACATAGCTCCTTTTTATGTAAATGATGGGCTCTGGAACCTAAACAAAACTTTTCTTTCAAAGAATGGACTGTAAGAACTTATTCAAAGGGCGTCAATGACTTTTGTCACCGTGTTTTAGACTTTTTTTTTTTTGGTTAGGGAAGTGGTTTGCTTTGGTGTTTAACACAGCTGTGGGTAGTTGAGTCTTGCAAGGTGTCATTCAGAAAATGATGACCTTGACAGTATTAGATGGGTCACATTTTTATAAGAAATAAACGGAGTGGAGCAGATATTTCTCTCTATGAGTTGGAAATGTAAATTTCTTCAGTATCAATCTTATATTTCTTGTTCTGTCTCATTCTTGCTCTCCTTTCTTTACAAAATATAATTATTGCAGACATTTTAATAATTAAAAAGCTAGCAAGTGTTAGCTTTTTGTTTTGTGAGCCTGCTGTATACATGAGTTTGCAGGTTACCTGCTCAACATGCATGTTTTACTTTAACCGGAAACAATATAAAATTGTAAAAATATAATTCCTTACATATATATTTAATTGGTAGACAATGTCAAGACAAAAAATCAAATTTGAAAGTCATCTTGTGTTACTATTAGGTGAAATTATTTTGATTTATTTACGCATTTGAGTCTATAGATAGAACTATCATCATTCTGGGAAAATATACAGATTTTTAGTCTGTAATGATCCTTAACAATGAAGAGCTGGGGGCCAAAGAAGAGATTTGGGAAATCTAGACTCTAGTAGGATTATCGTAATCATTTTTCTTAATTGAAGAGTTATGGTGCTTACCAACCCAAATCACTCAATTCAATACAGTTGGAATTCTGTGTGCCTTTACTTTTACCTAGAGCGCATTCTTAACAAAGAAGCTGAACCTGTGATTGCCCCCAGGAGTCCTCGTTTTTCCTTTAGAAATAAACCACAATCACTTGATAAAATTAGCATTTGTTCAAATATTAGACCATGTGATATATGTCATTTAATGCCGTGCAAATATCTGAGCTGCGTTTCTGTGGGAGGTAGAATCTTACCAGACCCTCTAAGAAAGAACAGAATAGAGAAGAATAGCATGAGAAAGAAGAGAGAAAGGGAACAGGAATGCCTCAGTGAACTGAGGGTGAGGCTGTTGAGTGAGGCTGGTTTGAGGACAGGTGGAACCTTTGTGGTTGCTGGGTTTGGCAAATGAGGGCCAGAGTAAATGTAAATTAGCCTGTAAGTTCGGAAGCTCCTGGAAGGCAGGGTCACCATCTCCCTCAGAAGTTCTTCTATGGCTACTTAAAGCTAAAGGACAGCAAGGTAAACTACTCTCAAGACTATTCCCTGAGATATGCAAATATGCCATTTATTTTAGGCAGGGCCTGCCTTCTTCCATGCACAACAAATGGATCGGGTCTCATTGGAACTGTAACCAATTTCTTGGAATCTAGTTTTTTTTGCCATTTTTAAACTTTTTTTCAAGTCCCGTGATTGCTTCTGCTGTAATTGCTGTTGAAGCTATTATGTAGTTTTTTGTATTGACGTCCAGAATGTGCTACTGCAGAATCTTTGAGCTTTTTGGTTTACTGACTGATTCTGTTGGTTGGTTTCTCACGCACTGCATACGCCTCTACAGAATACAGAGTACTTTCCTCACACTGACCTTCAAGGTCCTCCATAATCTGGCTTCAGTCTCTCTTTGTAGCTCTATCCTCTGGGGCTTCCTGCTAGTGACTTCCCACTTCAATCAAACCAGCTCAATGCACATCCTAACTGCACGTATGCTTTCTCACCAGCGCGTCTTCCCATTCCATCTCATCCACTGTAACCTTCACCTTTACCTCTGTGTATCACAAGCCTACCATCTTGGAGACCATTTCTAACTCTCTCCCAATCTCAGCTTCATCTAAAGTTTTTTGTCACGTACTATGTCTAACATCCATAAGTCATAACTTAGGCAATCTTGGGTTTAGTTTCTTTTTATTAATTGTCCTTGTTAGTTTGTATGGCTTTGTTTTTGAGTTTTACATCTTAATTCCTCCATAGACTTTCAAGCCCTGGAGAGTTGAAAGAGACTCTTAAAGCTTTCAAACTTTAAGAAAGCTTTAAAGTTTCCATACACAGTACTTATTTTCTTCATTGAATAAACGAATCCTCTCTATGTAAATATTATAATTGATTCTGTCATTTTTTAGTGAGCCAAATTAGTGTGTTTGTAAACATTTTATGAAAAGATTCATGGAAGAAAAGTGACCTATGGGACGTATCAGTAATGATTTCTTGAAATCACTGTGCATGATTTATTCTTTCACATACAGAAATTCGAACTTGTAAAATAGTGCTGAAACCCTGTATTCACGTATATATTGCCCCATGCTTATCTGGCTTCTTTGTGTTTCCTTTTTGCGGTTGTATCTTTGTATACACAACAAGGTATTTGGGGTATTGGCATTTTTTTCACTTTGCAATAAAAATGTAATGATACTAGAGTTTATTCAGCAGAGATGTCAACCTACAATTGTCATTTTGATCTTCATGACTATTTTCTCTCCCAGCTTTTTAATTTCAAAGAATTACATAAGAGGATTATGGAGGAAAGAAAAACTAATCAGTCTCTTTCTTTTACAATTGCAGTTACAAAATTACCTTTCCAGTCTTCTTTTGGTGGTAACAAGAGGAATAGGAGGGCCAAGTGGTCAGGGTATTTAACAGATTAGGGGTCCTCTAAACTGAAACTGTAAGGATGGCAGCCACGCCACACTTTGGGATATGATTTATATCTCCTAGAAAATGTGTTTTTCTTTCCATTTTTATGATGGGTGGACATATTTATAAATAATACAAAGTGTCATATGACAGGGTGAAGCCACCATAATTTCTTCTGTGAAGTAGGTGCTCTCACCTTTTATATTTTAAGAATGGACCTATGGAGAAGGAAAATAAAGCATACACAAGTTAGATATTTTCTATAATTTTTTGTAGCTTTAAAATTAGAATACTACATCTGAACCACTTTGTTATGCCCTTTAATGGCAATGCTCATTCTTTGTTCAAAAAATGAGGAGGGGGTAGAGACAGAAAGCCTCAGGCATTTGTAGCAAGATAATTTTATGTTGCCCTCTGTTCCTCATGTGTATCCTCTCTGCAGGACCAGATGCCACCAGGAAGAAATGAAGAGCTAGAAAACAGAGTTAAGAAGGAGGGCAGACGGAAGGGGCAGGCTTCATCTAAATACTATTTTCATTAGTTATCTATTGCTCCTTAATATCATTAGTACAAGCTTAGCATCCTAAAACAGCCCCCATGTGTCCTCTCACAGTTTCCGTGGATTAGGGGTCTGTGCATGGCTTGGCAGGGTCCTGCTTAGGGTCACTTGAGGCTGCAGTCAAGGTATTGGCTGGGACCCTGGTCTCATCTGAGGCTTAATCGGGGAAGGATCTGCTTCCAGGTTCACTATAGCTGTTGGCAGAATGCTGTTCCATGCAGTTGTAGGACTGAGGGCTTAAATTTATTGCTGGTTTGCCAGAGGCCATCCTCAGTTCCTAGAGGCGCTCTATAGTTCTTTGCCATTGGGGTTTCCCAGCATAGCAATTTGCTTCCTCAAAGTTGGAAAGAGGAGAGCCTCCAGCCAGCCGGGCACTACAATCTTACACACGTTCATGTGTGCGTATACTTAATCACATGCTTCCTGTCCTCTCCGTTGGTCAGAAGCAAGTCCCAGGCCCTGCACAGACACAGGTGGGGAAGAATCACACAAGACACGGACATCAGGAGGTAGGCTCATGGGCGCTACCCTAAGAGCCTGCCCATCACACTATTCTAGACAAATATTAATGTAAAGAACATCTCAGTACCAGGAAGCCAAGGTCATGGGACCTGGCTATAATGGGCAACAACTATAAATAGTTATTTTGCAGAAATAGTAAGCATGAATGTATGAAAGGATTCTCAAACTTATTAGTGAGAAACTAATGTAAATAAACAGTGAGTTATTTTCCCCCAATTCTTTGCAGAAGTACAATTGATAATATCAAGCCTTACCAAGTAAACGGGGAGAATGTTCCCATATATTCTTCCTAGATTTTGGGAGAAATTGGGAAAAATTGGGAGGGCATACTTTGGCCATATCAATCAAAATTCTAAATGATCCGATACTTTGTCTTGGAGAATACATGCTTATTCTTTTTGACCCTTAAATATTCATCAACTTAAGATGGCTAAATTAATTATTATATATCACAGGATATTTCTTTTAAAAGAGTGTTTCCATGGGAAAATGTTGAGTTGAAAATTCAAAATAGAATGTATGTTATGATCTCATTTTTATGTAGGGAAAAGTCAGGATACTTGCATGTGAATGTAAAAGTATCTTTAAAAATGCACACATTAAACTATTTATCCTTAAATTTTGTTTGCCTTTTTGGATTAGCTATGCCAAACTTCTCTAAATAAAATAATAGCTGTTAAATTCAAACAGATTACCTGACCAGAAAAAAAAAGACAAGTTGATCTCACTAAAACACATTGATGGGCAGAGTAGAGACAGAATATCAAGCATTGAACTTGAAGCATAGTCAAGTTTATAAGTCCAACTCTCTAATTTTATTTGTGTCCAGAGAGGTTGAATGTCTTGCCCAAATGCATAGGGAAAATGAAGGCAGAGCTTAGTCTAAGCTAATGCCCTTTTCATTCTATAGTGCTTCACTCACAGCTCTTGGCTGTCCAACACTTCCTCCCCCCGACACCAGATCTCACTAATCCATCTTCCTCTCCCCTCTCTCCCTCCTTTCCTTCCTTTCTTTATTTCCCCTCAGTTTATTACTTTGCTTCTTGTATTAGTACAGCTGAAGAGCTGAGGCTCTCCTCTCTTGATGTAAATGTGCAGGCAACCTTTATTTCTTATTATTACTCACTGGAAAGAACAGCAGGTTTAGTAGTTCTGGGCTCAAATTTATAACATAAGATTATCCTGGCACTGGAGAAGCACAGCATTCAACCTCAGGTCTGAGCTAGTAGAGCTGCTGGGGTGCCATAGAAACCCTCAGCAGGGTGGAACGCATTTTGCCACTTTGTTAAATACTTAACTACAGTTATTTCTTTTAGGTCCTTTAAAAGCACTTTGCCGTGATGCTATTTTGGTAATTATTTAATATATTCTATACCAATATAATTTGAATTATAGATTTGTCACTCCAGAATATTCAATTCCAAATAAGACTTTACATTTCACCAAACTGAAATATTTTGTTAGAACTGCTCAAATTAGTACAATTAGATGTTTGCATTTTTGAATTTCTGAATGATTAAAATAAAATGAATTATACAACGATATAGCAGAAATGAAAACCAGCTCATCATTATTTTAGTTGGCATTTAATGTCTTATAATAGAAATAATTTATCTTAGTTTTAATGTGTTCCAGGATTCCATTTTGCAGAATATTCCTGTATAGAAAGGCAGAGTTGCATGTGCTTCAGAGCATCTGCTAGGGAGTGAGACGAGGGTTTAGACCCTGCATTTGTCCCTCACAGGGTGGGACCTTGCATAATCTTAAACTCTTTGAGACTCAGTTTCTTTATATTTTCAAAGGAGGTGGTAATTGTACTCAATATTGTAAGGATTAGATGAATAAGCCCATGTAAAAAACAGTGCTTGACACTTACTAAGCTTAAATAAATGTAAGCAAGTATTTTATTATAGCAAACAAAAATTACACTTTCAATTCTAGATATGGCTTCAGAAGAGATATTGTAACAAGACCTAGTTTTATGGGGATAAGCTGTTTGCAAGTGAAGATTAATAATTAAACTAGTATATAAGTGAGTAGTAAAGCTTTTATAAGAATGATCATAATATCAGCTTCTAGAATTTTTTACAGTGTACAACATTTTGCTTTCAATACTTCATTTAAAGTCAAAAAGTACAGATTCTCAGTAAAATCAAGTGATAGTAAAATCAAGGTCAAAATCAGCATGAATAAAATCAGATGTTCATTAAAGTCATTTAAAGAAGATGTTTTTAAAAAGTCATTTAGGATCAGGAAGCTCTAGAAATGTGAAGTTACAATGAAAAGGACAGTAAAAGAAATAACAGAAAACTTATACAGAATAACAGAAAACTTATACAAAGCACAATTGTTTTGAAGAATTAAGTTATCTAAGATTCAAGTATATTGGTTATGAGTATTCCCAATGACCACATGATGCCTTCGTAGTCTGAAAGAGCTCATATACTTTTCTAAATGCTTAGATTTGCCTCTCCAAAGTATCGGAGACTACTTTTCAAAAGAAATTTTAAATTGTGTGTCTTGCTGATTGAAACATTGGAAAAGAATAGTTAAATTAGTTTTTCATTAGACAATATTAGTAAATCTATTACCTTTCTGAAAGTGAGGAAAAATTACACCAATTCCATTGACTCTGGGATTATCCACATCTTTAAAATGGTTAGGGTCCAATTCACTGATTTAAACATTTTTTTAAACCACTAAACTTGGAGAAATCAATAGCATTAAGACAGTTAATATGGTATGGCCTTTTTCTAGTTTAATGCCTTGTGATTCAATATGTGATTAACTTTTGAGTTAAAAAGCTGCCTGTACCTCATCTGCCAGCTCTGAGTTTGAAAATCTGTGTTGAGATGTTAAAAGTTAGGGTCTATATATGTGAAATCTTGTGCTATAATGACAAAAATAAATCCAAATAAAATATGGACTAGAGTGGACTTACTGGTATTCTACTATAGACTTATTGTGATTCTAGCAATGGAAGAAATTATATCATTGATGTGGAGACGCCGGCCATTGGAGGTGCTGAGGGCAGGGAGAGGGAGGAGAGGTGTAATATGGGGGTATTTTCGGGACTTGGAATTGTCCTGAATAGCATTGCAATGACAGATACAGGCCATTATATATCCTGCTGTAACCTACAGAATTGAGGGGGAGAGAGTGTAAACTACAATGTAAACTGTAGTCCAGGCTTAGTGGCAATGCTCCAAAATGTGTTCATCAAGTGCAATGAATGTACCTCACTAATGACAGAAGTTGTTAATGTGGGGAAGAGTGGGAGGTGTGGGGAGTGGGGCATATGGGAATCCCTTATATATTTTTATGTAACATTTTATGTAATCTAAGTATCTTTTAGAAAAAATAAAAAACATATTAAAAAATAAATAAATCCCAAATTGTGGCATTAGAATTATATGTTCTTTGCAGGTGGTTGAGACTTTGAAAATAAAGGTACCACAACTTTAAGTGGCAGTTATGAAATACGACCGTTTCAAAGTCATACTTGCCCATTTTGGCTGCTGAAGCAAATGTCTGTCTCTCTAGCACCTGATGTGTCCAAAGCCACATCGATCCTGAGTTTCTGTAAGCTTGGCTCTGCGGGTCCGCAGGAAAGAGCAGCATTGAGGTCTTGATTGGACGCTCACTGAATGTGTGAACGAATTAGGTAATTAAGTATTTAATGATTGCTCCCCTCCTTGGGCTGCCCTTAGCCCGTTCCTATCAGGCCAGCCCTATAGTGACTCAGTTAAGATCCTCCTTCAGGCCCCATTGCTTCCACGCTGGTGCGGTCTTCTCCGGTGAATGCCAACTTGGCAGCAATCTAATTTGTGGTTCTCTAACTTCGTTGCTGAATGGGGTCTCTCTAGGTGACGCTCATTCAACATTATCTCAGCAAGTTTGCAGGATGCCTGTAGTCTGCGTGATCATGAGAAGGTAGGAGCTTTGAGCAGATGTGCATTCAGGGGAGTTATTTCAGGGAGATCGTTTCCAAAGTGGTCTTCCCTGAGGAGCTGCCTGTGTGACGTTCTTGGGGTCTCTGGGAAATTAAGTTTTCATGCTGCTTAGAGCCCAGGGAAGAGGAAGCATGTTTTCCCTGTGAATATGAGAGCATTGATACTGACACAGATGTGCACACACACGCACAAACACGCACCGCTCACACATTAGTTGGAATGATTTTGACCTGTACCTTATAAAGAGCTGTTATAATGGCACTGTGTTTTTAATAAACAGTCTGCAGGTCGCAGCGTGTAGACTTGTACGTACATTTCCAGTCTTTGCAGAATTGTTCCCTTGGCTACTCTTGATAGCTTTTTGTAATTAATTAAATATCTTTTATTTTTAAAGTGAGCTAGAAAGTAGTTGACAACGATAAGTACAAACGTAATGATCTGCATTATATAAAATGCTTAAGGATGAGTGATTGACGCGCACATCTTCCACCCTGAGAAGGCCACCGTATAAATGTTGGCAGCAAAGGTGGTATAAAAACGAGCACTTCATCAGCACTTATGTGGTCAGCTCGAATACAAGTGGGGGACATCTGACAAAGGCCACGTATGCCCTCATTTTACCGCTTCAGAAAGCTCTTGGTGCGGAAGTAGAGTTTTCTTTATGTTTTTCTTTATGTATCTCAACATACCTTTATGCACAGTTAGACTAAAGTGGCGTTTACTTATTTATGTTTTTAGTTATTTTTAAATTGCTGGAATCTTTTGAACGTAGTGAAAGATCAGTCTGAAGAGTTTTGTATGTATTAAACTTTATCCATGAGAAAGAGCTAAAACAAAATAAAATATAGGAACGTTATGACATGTTCTAATACAGAATTATTAAAATCCTAATTAAAGGCCAACTCTTTTCTTGCACTATGATAAGATCTCTTCACTAATTTAGTATAGTATGTAAATAGAGGAAACATATTTTTTAAGACATAAAAATAAATGAAGTAAAGTACAACTTTATGAGGCAGTTACCCCGTATATTTACAGATGATTGTTACGTAAAAAAATCATGGTTTGTGATAGCTGCATAATAATACTCAACCAATTATTGATCCTCACAATTACAAAGTTATTACCTATGACTAAACAAAGGTATTTCCAAATCATAAATGAATAAATGTCTTTTTTACTATTCCCTTTTTTTTTATGAGAGTAGTTGTAGACTTACAGAAAAATCAGGCAGAAAGTACAGATTTCCCAGATAACCCCTCACACACATAATTTTCTATATCATTAATATTTTGTATTAATGTCCTACCTTTGTAATAATTGATAAACCAATATTATTAGCAATGGCCCATAGTTTATATTAGGGTTCACTCCTTGTGTTGTACAGCTATATGTTTGTTTTTTACATTTTTATTCTAAAAATATATACAACATACCATTTCTCATTTTAACTAATTTCAAGTATACAATTCAGTGTTATTAATATTTACAATGTTGTGCTACCATCACTACCATCCATTACCAAAACTTTTCCATCACCCAAAACAGAAACTCTGTACCCATTGTGTTAACTCCCCATTCTGCACGTCTGCCACTGTCCTTTATAGCCTGTATTCAAATTTCTGACTCTATGAATTTGTGTATTCTACATACTTCATATAAGCTAGATCATACAATACTTGTCCCTTGATGTCCAGCTTATTTCACTCAACGTGATTTCTTCAAGGTTCGTGAGTTCTCCAAGGTATCAGAACTATCATTCCTTTTTCAAGCAGATTTTCCTATGCCAAATAAAATTATTTTAATCAGTTATGTCCAATTTGAGTAGCATAGGAAACTATATTTAATATTGGCTCATCTTCTGCCTGCTCTAAGTTTCATAAATAGTATCCCCTCTTTTTTTAAAAAAATTACAAATAATTTGTAATTTTATTACAAATAATGTATACATAAGTATGACAAATATGTTATATCATTATAAGTAATGTAAACAATTTATGACTCTGCCACGGGATGCCATAATATTTACTCTCACAAATTTGGCTGCTGCCCTTGTTTACACAATACATCACGTGAAGTCATGGAGGACTCACGGTGGGTAAATCCCCTTTGACCTGCTTCTCGAGTCACCATTTTCTTACTTTGGAATAACACCTGTTTTCTTCATATGCCATACCTGGACCCTACAGGCTGGTGGTTTCTGTTCCAGGATCTCCTTTTTCCCATTTTGGAGAC
>JAQZBX010070611.1:0-15386 GCA_029593785.1 Cabassous unicinctus
GGAAAGGATGTGCAGAATTAGGAACACTTCTTCAATGTTGTTATGAAGGTTTTAGGTTGCACCCTCTGTGGAAGAGAGTGTGGCTGTTTCTCTGGAAGCTGAAAATAGATTTGCCTTAGGATCCAGCAATCCTGCTACAAGGAATATGTGAAGGACATACTGAAAGCAGGGACACTAACAGATGTTTGCACACCAATGTACAAAGGAGCATTATTCACAATTGCTAAATGAGGAAAACAAACCAAATGTACCTCAACCAAAGAATGGATAAACAAAATGTGGTCTATACATATGATATAGTACTATATACATAAGATGAAATACTATTCAGCAGTAAGAAGACATGAATTTGGGAAACGTATGACAATATGGAAGAACCTTGAAGGCATTATGTTGAGTTAAATAAAGCAGACTAAAAGGAAAAATATTGTGTGGCCTCACTAATATTATCTAAATATGAGTAAACTCATGAAATTAAACTCCAGCATATAGGCTATTAGGAGATAGAATGAGGATGGAGAAGGAGAAGCTGACAGATTATAAGTTTAATTTTCAATATGGGCGGTTGTAAATAATGGAAATTGATAAGAGTTAATAGTGATGCTTTATACTGAGTATAAGTAACTGCTGAATTATAAATGTGATTGTGGCTGAAAGGGTTAGTCTACATACATTAATGTTAATTTAAAGAAAGATAGAGGTTAATCTACAGTCTGAATAGCAGTGAACTCAGTGGTGGATGAGGAATGATGTTAATAGTACAAATAAAGGAATATTCTTCTACGAACTTGAACAAATATACACCACTAGTGTTAAGAATATGGTAATACATTGGAAAAATCACACTAATGTAATTTATGGATTATAGTTTACTATAATAATGTAATATTTTTGCATGAATGGCAAAGAAGGCCAATGCAAAGTCCAACTATATAAGGATATAAGGGGGTATGGGATTTACCACTTCAGGGTAATGAAAATATTCTAAAATTGACTGAGTTAATGACAGTACAACTCTGTGATGAAATTGAGAGCTACTGAATGCACAGCTTTTATGGATTGGACAGGAATGGGAACATATAATACACTGAACCCTGAAATCAAAAAGGGATTCTGATTAAAAATACAAATATGAGAACATTCTCTCAGCAACATTAGCAATTATACAATACTAATACATGGAGATAACAATTAGGTGGTTTATGGGAAAAGCACAACAAATATTCTTTCATCATTTATAACAAATATTTCTTAAAACTTCAAGGTGTTGGGGGTAGGGATATGTATCAGAATCTCATAAGTTATGCATGATTATTTTGTAAACTCACAACTTCTATAATTTAATCATAATCACACATGTAAGCAATAACAAATATATTATAAAACAAAGATAAGAATCAGTTGGTATTATGCAGCATGTGCATAATTATGTTTTTTTTGTTATACTTCTAAGTCAGTTATATTTGACCATTTAATCTTTTGAATATTAAAGGTAATTTATTGATTACTGAATACATGCTAAATGTCTAAGTAGATGGATAATTTGACATAGAATTGCATTGAGTAGGTTTGCCTGAAAGTGGCATTTAGTTTTAATTTAAAAAGAAACACCAACCACTCTAATTAAAAAAATAGAATTATAAAAAAAATGATGTGGATTGATACTTATACCAAAGGTGAAAAATGATATATACAGAAATTATGAGACAAAATAAATAGATGATTTTATTATTTATAATAAACAAATATAAATCAGTCAAATGTACGTGAAAATATGAAGACCAAGCCTAAAATATGGATAAAAGTCATTTTGAAAAGATTCCCAAGAAGAGTTTTACAAGGCACAGACCCAATTTCAATGTAGCCTAACTAACCAAGAAAAATATTTATTACAATTGTAGTGAGCTCCCTTTTACATTTACAATATTATTTTTAAAATTATAGCATAAAACAGTATACCTCAAATTTGGTGGTCAACTGGAATGCACACAAATATCCTTACATAAACATATTTAATATATGCATAAATCTATTTTATTGTATTACATGTAAATAACTCATAAAATTTATTTATGAAATATTTATCAAGAAAAATTATCCCTAAACACAAATTTTTCAATTGTGAATATTTATCAGGGAAAAATACCATAGAAATTGGGAGTGCTATTCATATATACATATATATGTGCATGTGTATTTATATAAATAAAACATATACATTTGAGTGTATCTACATATATTTGTATAAAGATGATCTATTAGTTTCCTAGGATCTTCAAGCAAATACCATGAAATCATTTGGCTAAACAATGGGGATGTATTTGCTCAAGATTCTGAGGCTAGGATAATGTCCAAATCAAGGAATCATCAAGATGATGCATTTTCCATGAAGACACTAATGTTCTGGGACTGGTGGCCTGAGATACTCATCCTTAGATTGTCACATGGCAAGACACATAGCAGCATGTCCTGATGTCTCCCTACTCTTTCAAGTTCCATTGATTTCATCTTCTTGCTGACCTTTCTGTGGCTTTCTCTGTTTGAATTTCATTCTCTTATACAGGACTTAAGAGGATTAAGTCCCATTGAAGCAGTTTGGCATTATTTATGAATTCCAAAAATAGATATTGGATTATGTTTGTGGACTGATCTGTTCCTCTGGGCATATCAGATTGTATTACATTCAGAGGTTTCACTTTTGCATCACTAAATTATGATTAAGGCTTTGATTGGGCCATGTCAGTAGGAAATGGCAAGGCAGAGGAATTGGAGTGTTTTGATATTGGAGCCCAGGGTAGTAAACACACAGAGAAGCAGATATGTGAGGAAGAAGAGAAGGCTCCATTAGACATGGCAGAGGCCCCAGAAGAGACATGAGCCATAAGCCTGTTAGTCTACACTTGGCCTTGTGGAGAGAACAGAGCAGCTGAGCCCATACAGAAATGAGCCCTGGGAGAGAGACAAGCCTTACACCAGCCTACAGCAGATATTGGAAAAAGCTGGGACCATGGATCCTTAAAAAGAAGGGGAAGACTGGCCCCTTGCAAATGTTGGCAGTCATTTATCTCCAACATGTGGCAACAGACTTTAGTGAGGGAAGAAACTTATGCTTTATGGCCTAGTAGCTGTAAGCTTCTACCCCAAAAAAATACCCTTGACAAAAACCAACAGATTTCTGCTATTTTACATCAGCACACCTTTGGCTGACTAATAAACCCATCACGATTAATTTTTGCTACACATTAACCTGAAGTTACCTGATCAAATTGTCCTGGTTACAACAGGTTTACAACAACCAGAATGGGTCAATTTTAAGAACATGTTTTATATACAATTTCAACCCCCTACATATACAAATCCACATATATATATGTATGTATATATAACTTGGAATGAACTTAAGGAATATTATTTTAGTAGAATACTATATTTAATATGCTAAATTGCTATAATTAGAGAATCATTATTCAATAATATAAGAATATGTGATTCTAACTATTAATTAAAAAACATAATATCATTTCCAAAATAAAGGGATGAGAATTCAGAAGAAAAATGTATATTCGTGACTGGACAAAAACTGCTTTTGGTTCACTCTGTACTCCAAACATGGGAGAAATTCTGCAGAGCATTAGTGAATTCCTTGCCCAATTTTGACAACTAAACTGAGAAATGTTAAAGACTTAGAATAAGTTGAGACAAATATCGAAAAAGAGCTGTGAAAAAAAAATTGGCAAGAGAGAGAAATTGGCCATCAGGTAAATTGACCAACATATTCACATGCTTAGACAGCAGCAAAATTTACAAGTAAAACAAGGAAACAGGAAGAGACCAGAATTACAGGAGAATCTAAAGGGAGTGCTGCAGCCTGAAAAGAAAAACAAGGGAAAGAGACTTGGAGAAGAATGTAAAAATGAAGATTATTAGGAAGGGTAAATTAAAATGTAAAAAGACAGAAGAAGTACAATATGACAACAGAAAGCTAAAGTACAAAATTCATGAAGTAAAAAATCCCTTTACAGTAATAACATTGAAGGTTAATTGCATGAACTCCTAATTTAAAGGAATAGACTGATAGAATGGATAAAAAATAAGCCATCTATATATTGTCTAGAAGAGAGTAACCTCAGATGTAAGGACACAACCAGGTTAAAAGTGAAAGTTAAAAAATAGATATTCCATTCAAATAGTAACCAAAAATGAGCTGGAGTAGTAATACTAATATTGGAAAAAAATAGATTTTAAATGCAAAACTGTTGTATGGGATGAAGAAGGTCATTATATATTAATAAAAGCGACAATTCAGCAAGGAAAAGTAAATGTAAGAAATATTTATGCACCCAGCCTGAGTGCCCCAAGATACATCAGGCAGAAACTGGCAAAGCTGAAGGGAGAAACAGATGCCTTTATAAAAATAGTTGGAGACTCCAGTACTGCTCTCAGTATTGGATAGAACATTTGGACAAAGGATAAAGAAACAGAGAGTTTGAATATGATAAATAAACCAGGCCTAACTGACATCTATAAAGCATTGCACCCAAAAACAGAAGGATATACATTATATTCAAGTGGTCAGGGATCCTTCTTCAAGATTGACCTTATGTTGGGTCACAAGTCAAATCTCAATAAATTTTTAAAAATGAAATTTTACAAAACTCTTTCTCTCATAATAACAGAATGAAGCTGGAAATCAATAATGAATGGGAAAAGGGAAAATTCATAAATGTATGAGATTAAACAACACACTTTTAAAATAATCAGTGGGTCAAAAAAGAAATTGCAAGTGAAGCTAGCAAATATCCTGAGATGAATGGAAATGAGAACACAACATATCAAAACCTATAAGACACCACAAAGAAAATGCTGAGAGGGAAATGTATAGTGCTCAAGGTTTACATTAAAAGAAGGAGGAGCTGAAATTGAAGATGTAACTGCACACCTGGAGGAACTAGATAGAGAACAGCAAATTAATACCAAAACAAGATGAAGTAAAGAAATAGTAAAGATCAGAGCAGAAATAAAGGAAATTGAAAACATAGAAACAATAGATAAAATCAACAAAAAACAACAGTTTGTTCTTTGAGATCAACAAAATCAACGATCTCTTAGCTAGAATGACAAAGAAAAAAAGAGAAGAGATGCAAATAAATAAAATTAGAAATGAGAGATATAAGAGGATACTATGAATAACTGCATGCCCATACACTAGAAAATATAGATGAGATGGACAAATTCATAGAAACACATGAACCACTGACAGTGACCCTAGAAGAAATAAAAGATATCAACAAATCAATCACAGGTAAAGAGATTGAATCAGTCAGCATTCAAAGATGAAAAGCCTGGTATCAGACGGCTTCAAAGCTGAATTCTGCCAATCATTCAAAGATGATCTAATACCAATCTTGCTCAAGAGCTTGTGAAAAATTAAAAAGGAAAGAATTCTACCAAGTTCATTCTATGAAGCCCCATCACTCTAATACCAACACTAGACAAAGATACTATGAGAAAACAAAATTACAGAACAATATCCCTAATTAATAAAGATGCAAAAATCCTCAACCAAATATTTGCAAATCAAATCCAAAAGCACATAAAAAGAATTATACACCACGATTTAGTGCGTTTTATCACAGGTATGCAAGGTGGTTCAACACAAGAAAACCAATTTGTGTAATAAACCACAAAGATGAATTGAAGAAGAAAAATCACATGACCCTCTCAATAGATGTAGAAAAGGCATTTCAAAATGCCTTACTAGTATGGCTAGTAATTTTTGCTTATGTCTAGGCATGTGAATATGTTGTTAAATTTAATCTGAGGGCTAATTTCTATCTATTGGTTATTATTATCTGGTACAACTTATTCTTAGTCTTTAAGATTGCTAAGCTTAAGTTTTCAAAATTGGGCCACGGATTCATTAGCAGTGTGCAGATTTTCTCCTATGGGTTGTATACAGAGAGCACAGTTTTTGTCCATACAATTTCCAGACCAACCAGCAAATGTCCGTAATCAGCAAACCTTTCCATTGAGATGTTTCAGTCTTGGCTTTCCTGTGTTCCAGTGTTGACTCTCCAGATCAGAGATTCAAAGCAGGCTCTGCTGACTGAATTCACTGATGAAAAGTACCCTGACCTCCCCTCTCTGTACCCTTGAAACAGCTAACAGGGAGGAATATGTCTGTTCCCCTCTCTGTTGGGTTTAGTGAGTCAGGTATTTTTCCACAGCTTAATATCTTAGGGAAGGGGAGAGAAGCCCTTTTTAGCTGACACAGGGCCTTGGTAACTCATATTTGTCATTTCAGCTTCTTTGTCTCTCTGTTCCTCACCCTCCTGGGAGCTGTATAGCACTGTCCTGTTCTGCTGGCCCTGAAAGCAGTTCCCTCATACAGCTTTTGGTTCTTTTTCCATTGTTTTTGTGAGAGCATTCAGCTCTGGCTGCCAGTCCATTGCCATCTTCCCATAATACTCCTAATGTTTATTTTTAAATGTTACAATATTAATATATTGTAATTTATGAAGGTTGAGTGTAAAATCCAGCATTGGGTCTATATTGTAAAGGTTGGGCATTTCTCCTCTTCTCTAACAACAAATAACATTTATGCTTTCTATTGTTTGCTAGAATCTGAAATTTGTAGTTATCTTTCAAAAGAGAGCATTCTGCTTAATAATTCTGTGAAGCTCAAATGAGGATCAGCAGGAAGATGTCATGTGATCCTTTATTATTTTACCAAGATTAGGTTGAAGGGATTTATCCATGAGTTGTCTTTAAAACATTAGTAGTTTGGTTGATCTATGTTGTTTATCTCAGTTATAGTAATATCATTCTGTATATGAGATGTGT
Organism: Cabassous unicinctus; assembly: GCA_029593785.1. Classification (NCBI taxonomy): domain Eukaryota; kingdom Metazoa; phylum Chordata; class Mammalia; order Cingulata; family Chlamyphoridae; genus Cabassous; species Cabassous unicinctus. The sequence goes on from JAQZBX010070611.1 coordinate 6,844, forward strand.
CTTCTTGTTTCTTATTCTCAATAGATATCAATTTTAAAGTAGCTATACCTTCCTAGAAGTTTCCTGAGGACCAAAGTCACATCTCTCTTTCAAAGACTATAGATGAGGGGGTTGACCGTAGGAGTGACAATAGTGTAGAAGACAGACACTATTTCATTCTGCTCAGCAGTATGATAGGCTTTGAGGACAAAGTGCTTGAAGATTGTTGCTCCATAGAAGAGAGAACAATCATATGGCAGGAACAAGTTGCCAAAGTCTTTCTCAACCCTAAGTTTAATTCTAATTTTCAAACAGTAGAAAGTATCTGCCCATATGAAGTCATAATGGAAAATGTAGGAATGAGGAGGAACACAACACTACTGACATAAAGTCTATTTTCATAAAGAGATGTATGAGCACAAACAAGTTTCAGAAGAGCTGGTATCTCACAAAAAAGATAGATTTCCCAGGAAGTGCAGTAAGGGGCATTCAAATTATATGTGACACATGAACCAAGATATTGAACAGAGCACCCAGCCAAGTTCCAGCCATTATGAAGACACAGACTGGAGGGCAATGAGAACTGAGTAACAGAGTGGGTGGGCTATAGCCACGTAGTAGTCATAAGCCATGACTTCCAGGAGAAAGCACTGTGTGCCAAAAAAAGTGTAGTGAAAAAAAATGAGCAAAAATCCACAATTAATAAAAAAAAGTGTATTCATCCCAGACAGGGAATCAGTGCCATCTTTGGGACAAAAGTGCAGCTATACAAGAGGTCCATGATAGAAGTCGGCTGAGAAAGAAATACATAGGTGTATGGAGTCAAGAGTTCTACAGAATGAGAATCATGATCATGATATTGCCAAGAGTCACAGAAACATCAATAAAATGAGAGACAAGAGAATATTGGAAGCTTGTGTGTGGTGAAATAACCCAAGGAGAACAAAGTTCTAGTGGTCCAATTATGCCATCTTCCCATTCTCTGCTTCCTTATTCGTTACCCTGGTAAGATTAGGCAAAAATAGTTAGTGTCAACATAATTGGTCTCACCTTCATTTTACAATGTGTAAGCTTCATTTTCTTCCCTATTCATAAACATATATCTTGCATGTACAACTATTTTTTAACACAATCTCATTACCATGCAATTATTTTAAACAATATTTGCCAAGTTATTACACTCTAAGTATTATAAGGAAGTTCATTTTGACTCCATGAAATTTAATAATTTTAATAAGCAGGATTTTAAATAAAATATAAAATACAAACATGTCTATAAAATCCCTTTCCCCATATCTATCATCTGTCTCTTTATCAATATATCATTCTATCTATATCTATATATCAATTTCTCAATATCTCTGTTATTTTACTTACCTATATATATTTTAAAGATTTATTTATTTATCCCCCCTCTTGTTGTTTTGCACTAGCTGTCTCTTCTGTGTCCACTCACCATGTGTGCTTCAGTGTCTGCTTGTCTTCTTTTTGGGCACCACTGGGAACCAACCCTGGGACCTTCTGGAGTGTGAGAGAGGCATTCAATCTCTTGCTTCACCTTGGGTCCATGGTCTTCATCTCTTATTGTCTCTCTTCTGTGTCTATTTTTCTTGTGCCATCTTGCTGTGCCAGCTTTCTGCATGGCCCAGCACTCCTGCATAGGCCAGCACTCCTGTATGGGCCAGTACTCTGCATGGGCCAGCACTCTTGCATGGGTCAGCACTCTTAGACAGGTTATCACTCCACATGAGCCAGCACTCCTGCATGGGCCAACACTCCACATGGGCTGGGTCACTGCTCAGGCCAGCTCAACACATGGGCCAGCTTGCCTTCACCAGGAGGCCCCAGGAATTGAATCCTGGACCTCCAATATAGTACATGGGAACACAATAACTTGAGCCACATCTGTTTTGCCTATCTATATTTTTATCACTAGATATGGCTATAAACTTCACAGATACTTCAAGATATTTCGTGGTTTTGCTTTGTCCTCTTTTGCAAGAGTTAGCAAGTAATAGTTGTTTTACTTGTGGCATATTAATATTATAGCAGCTATGCAAGGGATTACATTCTTGTTTTCAAAGGCAAGTTTCATTTTCAGAGAGATCATGTAATATTGTGAATTTATATACAGCTGTTAATGAACCACGACCATAATCACATCTAAATATTTCTCAGTTCTCTGTTCCTTTGCATTTTACACAGTGTAGTCTTTAAAATAATGATTTTTTATATGTGTTATTTATTTTGAAATCAAAATGGGTAAATCTTACTTTGCTTTATTCATAATTTGACAACTGAAAACTTAATACCACCCAAACTGGTCCAGAAGAAGCCCATTCTCAAACAAGGTGCCAGCTGGTTGAGATTCAGTAATTTGGCTTCACATAGTTAAAAGACTGGGGATGATATGACAATGTACAAAAACAACAAAAACAAACAAAAAGAAAAAATGGCTAAGGAACAAAAAGCAAAAAATTTCTATTAGTGGTATAATTTGGCCTGAGGGATAGGTAAAGTTCTTCATCTCTGCTTAATCCAGGGGTTCTTAACCATTTTTTTTTTCCATGGACCCCTTTGCCAGGCAGGTGAAATGAATACTACTGTAATCTATTTACAGTATACATATGTAAGTGAAGGAAATGCTAGATTTCAGTTAGAGGTCAGAGAAAATAAAGATATTAAGTTGATTTTTTTTTTCAATTCAAACTCAGAGACCCACTGAACTCTTTCTACCAACCCCTTGGGGGTCCAGGGACGCCTGGCTAAGAAACTGTACAGCTCTGTGAGAAGGGAGACAAAGTGTATCTTGTACAATGGAGCAATAACCTGGTCTGAAGGAGGCAAATAGAGAGAACATCAATTGACTTATATGCTACTTTGTTGAAATAAAAAGGAATTAGATTGGTTAATTTTGAGAATGTGCATGCATAACATTGTTCAATATTTTCCTCAAAAATTGGCTCATTTTAAAATGCAACAACTATAATAACATCAAGAAATCAACTTCACTCAACACAGAATACTAGGCTATTTCCAGGAAAAGTATAGTCATTGGCTGCCTCATTCATTAGTGACTTGCTTCTTATGGGTGGATGCATGCCCATTTGTTATCTTCAAAAGTCCTAGTTACACCAGATTCACACCCGGAGGAAAGAATTAAAATTAAGAACACCTCTGATGAAGGTACGTAATTTAACATACCAAATGTGATTTATATATTTCTAGCTAGGAGTTGGGCTGAATTTACAGTTTGCTGTAGCTGGAATTAGAGGCTAGCTTTTCCACTGCTTTACTAGATTTTTGTTTCCCCTCATTCTTGGGATTTTCCTAATTACTTCTTACAGCATATCTCAGCCTTACGTATCTTCCCATTGTAATCCATTTTCATTATATAGGAAATTTATTGATGTATTTGAAATGTGGGTGTAGGGTAAGCTTCCTATAATCCTATGATTTGGTTTCCTTCTTTTAGTTAACTTGTGTCCCTGAGCTGTGACTTTCACAAGTGTGTCACAGCTTTGTAAACCCCATCCCCCAGGTGAGACAAGGAATATAGAGCAGGCTATTGATAGGTATTTCTCTTACAAGACATCAAAATCTAGAGGATGACTTATTTTAGTATTTCTTTTTACAACATGAAAGGGTAGACTTGGTTGCAATTCAGAATTTCCCTTCCACCATATCACATAGACTCTGATAAAACCAAACTCTGTTAGGCTCTGGTAAAATAGTTTCCTCGAGGACAGCCTTTCTTTAAGGAGAACAGATGACTTTAGGTCAAGTATTTCAAAATATTTACATTTTTTCTCTCTACTGGAAATACAAGGGGCTGTTCTCCAGTCTTTGCAGTAGGTAAATGGTGTTGCTATTGGAGATAAAACTTAGTAAAACAAGGTCCGAAGACAGGCTCTACTAGAGATTTTATGTGTTAAGAATGTCTGCACTGAGCATTCACAAATTGATCAACTAGAATTCAAGCATTCCTACTCTTACAGGCTCTGGCAGAGAGCTTCCATTTCTTTCCATCTCCTTCAGGTTAGCAGTGATTCATATTAACTCCTTCTATTCTATTTTCAGGGCAGAGGTTTGACTTGTGACCTCAGTTCTATGACAGATGATGAATTTTTGTTGTTTTCCAGATTATGCAGCATTTTCATTGCTGTTGGAATGGGAATGGTGATTTCCAAGAGGCTTACATGTCAGACCAGAAACTGGAAGTCTGAAAAATATATTTTATTTCCAAACATGTGAGAAATAATTACAAAATGGATTTTTTATTGTTTCCAAGGATTTCTTAACAAGTTATTATAACTCCCAGTCTTTTACCATAAAGTTACAAACTGAACTGGTGGGCAGAAAGAATGCCAAAATTCCTTTGGAATAACATTTTAACAAATCAAATATGTCAGTATGCTAAAATTATTTTAAAATATCATAAAAAATCTTCTAAAAAGAGTTTTTTTTTTTAATAGTGTCAGCTCCTCTTTTTTTTTAACAATCGATTTTATTGGTACATATTAATAAAGCATAAATCCATCCAAAGTGTACAATCAGTAGTATTCAGTGTAATCACATATTTGTGCATTCATCATTTCAATCATTCTAGTAATATACATGACCTTAGACTTTCCCTTTCAACCACTGTCATACCTATAAAATAGCACTGCTAGTTACAAACACCATGGTATGCTTTAACCATTTCTATTCATTTCCAAAGATTTACAAACTACCTTTTTACCAATTCTGCACAGATTAACCCTCAGCTTTCCATTCTCTACTCTATTTTCTAGTGACCTATATATATTTATATTTATACACATATATATTTTTAACAAGTCAATTTTATTGGTACATATTAATAAAGCATACAATTAATCCAAAGTGTACAATCAATGGTATTTTGCATAATCACATAGTTGCACATTCATCACTTCAATTATTATTAGAGCATTTTCATTATTTCAATGATAATAATTAAAAAAACAGGGAAGTGCATGATATTTAATAGCATGGCAGAATACATTGAACATGAATGGTTAATTCAAAGGAGTAGAGAAATATGAACGGGTAACAGCCACAATAAAAGGCCACAATGATAACCTTTGATCAAACAAAACAATAAAATACAAAGCAGATATATCAACATTCATTGAGAAAATAGAGATGGTAAAAACATACAAATAAATTAAAAATAAGATTCTAGAATATAAATGGAACACAAAGATTTTCAGAGTTAGATTTTAAATTGAAGAAATATTGCAGACTTGTTGTCTTACCTGAAATGATACACAAGTGTGATAAAACAGTGTATTTTTAACACCAATAAGTGTCTGCAATTAATCACTCTTAAGCAAAGCTTCTTCTATATTTCTTCTGTGTTAACCAAGAAGGAGGATGGTAAAATAATAGCTGAAATTCAGCAAATTTCTCCTTGGGATTAATTTTTTTCTCACTTTTCCTTATATTTAAATATAATGCAGAGCATATTCAGCTCACTCACTGAGCTAATATGTGTTTGCTCTGGATGATATCTATTACTTAGAATTCAAACCATAGTGAATTTTTGAATGCCTAATGTCCAATTGTTTATCCAAGCTTTATTTCAAATTCAAAAATTAAATGGAGACAAAAGGAAGCTCAACAATTATGGAAACATTACTCTTAATATGTTTTGTCCAGAAATTTTATCTCATCTAATTCCAACAACAAACTCAACTTTTTACCAGTGTTCAGAAAGCTACACAGATGAACACAGATTAGTTAAATCATGTAGTCAGGGTCTCTTCATTAATAAAATAAATAAAGAGAAAAAAATGCTCCATCATATTCATATCTCAATTAGTAGTTAAACTTCATGATTTACTCCTCAAAAAATAGTGAAGCTAGGTATTTGAGTCTTTTTGTTGCTATTGAAAATGGAATTTCCCCCCTGATTTTCTCCTCAGATTGTTCAGTACTATCGTACAAACACATTATTGATTTTTTGCATGTTGGTCTTTTATCCTGCCACTTTGCTGAACTCATTTATTAGCTCAAGAATATTTGTCGTGGGTACTTCAGGATTTTCTAAGTACAGAATCATGTCATCCGAAAACAATGATAGTTTTACTTCCTCTTTTCCTATTTTGATGCGTTTAATTTTTTTTCTAGTCTAATTGCCCTAGCTAGGACTTCTAGTACAATATTGAATTACAATGGTGACAGTGGGCATACTTAACTTGTTCTCCATCTTAGAGGGGAAGCTTTCAACCAGTCCCCATTAAGTATGATGTTGGCTGTGGATTTTTCATATATGCCTTTTATCATGCTAAAGAATTTTCCTTCTATTCCTATCTTTTGAAATGTTTTTATCAAAAAAGGATGCTAGAATTTGTCAAATACATTTTCTGCATCAATTCAGGTGATCATGTGCTTTTTTCCCTTTAATTTGCTAATGTAGTCTATTACATTGATTGATTTTCTTATGTTGAAGCAGCCTTACATACTAAGAATAAATCCCACTTGGTCATGATGTGTAAGTCTTTTGCTATGCTGTTGCATTTGACTTGCAAATATTTTGCTGAGAATTATTGCATGTATGTTCATTAAAGAGATTGGCCTGTAATTTTCTTTTATTGTGGTATCTTTGTCTGGCTTTGGTTTTAGGGTGATGTTGACTTCATAAAATGTGTTGGGAAATTTTCTATCCTCTTCAATTTTTTGGAAGAGTTTAAACACATTTGGTGTTAATTATTTTTAAAATGCTTGGTAGAATTCACCTGTCAAGACATCTGGTCCTTGACTTTTCTTTGCTGGGAGATTTTTGATGATGGGTTCAATACCCTTAAATGTGACTGGTTTGTTAAGTTCTTGTATTTCTTGTAGCATCAGTGTAGGATGGTTGTGCATTCCTAGGAATTAGTCCATTTCACCTAGCTTGTCTGGTTTGTTGGCATGTAGTTTCTCATAATAGGCTCTGATGGTTCTTTTTATTTCTGTGGTGTCATTTGTAACTTCCACCCCCTCGTTTCTGATTGTATTTATTTGCATCTTCTCTCTTTTTTCCTTTGTTACTCTAGCTAGGGGTTTGTCAATTTTGTTGATCTTCTCAAAGAACCAGCTTTTGGTTTTGTTGATTTTCTCTATTATTTTCTGTTCTCCTTTTCATTTATTTCTGCTCTAATCTTTGTTATTTCTTTCCTTCTGCTTACTTTGGGACTGGTTTGCTGTTCTTTTACTAGTTTCTCTAGTTGTTCAGTTAAATCTTTGAGTTTAGCTCTTCTTTTTTAATATAGGCATTTAAGGCTATAAATTTCCCTCTCAAGACTGTCTTCACTGTATCCTATAAGTTTTGATGCATTGTGTTCTTGTTTTCAGTTGTCTCAATGTATTTACTGATTTTGCTTGCAATTTCTTCTTTGACCCACTGATTATTTAGGAGTGTGTTGTTCAGCCTCCACGCATTTATGAATTGACTTTTTTCCTTCTATTATTGATTTCCAGTTTAATTCCATTATGATATGAGAAGGTATTTTGTATAATTTCAATCATTTTGTATTTATTGAGAGTTGCATTGTGACCTAACATGTGGTCTATCTTAGAGAAAGATCCTTGGGCACTTGAGAAGAATGTATAACCCACTGAGTTTGGATGCAGTGTTCTGTATATTTCTGTTAGGTCTAACTTGTTTATCATATTGTTCAATTTCTCTGGTTCTTTGTTGATCTTCTGTCTAGTTGTTCTATCTAATGATGTGATTGGGTGTTGAAGTCTACAATGATTATTGTAGAAATGTCTATTTCTACCTTCAGTTTAGCCAGAGTTTGTCTCATGCATTTTGGGGCACACTGGTTAAGTGCACAGATATTTATGACTGTTATATCTTCCTGGTGGATTGCCTTTTTATTAATATATAATGACCTTCTGTATCTCAAAACATTTTTGTATTTAAAGTCTGTTTTGTCTGATATTAGTACAGGACCTCTATGCAGAAAACTAAAAAACAATGCTAAAAGAATTTTTAAAAGATCTAAACAAATGGAAATACATTCCATGTTCATGAATTGGAAGAATAAATATCACGAAGTTGCCAATCTTACACAACTGATTAATAGATTCAATGCAATACCAATCAAAATCTCAACAGCTTACTTTACAGAATTAGAGAAGGCAATTACCAAATTCATTTGGAAGGGTAAGTGCACCCAAATAGCCAAAAGCAATCTGAAAAAAACAAGAGTGCCATGGGAGGAATTTCACTGCCTGACCTTGAAACATATTACATAACTACAGTGGTCAAAACAGCATGATACTGTCATAAATATAGACATATCAATCAGTGAAATAGAACTGAGAACCCAGAAATAAACCCTCACCTATACAGTCAACTGGTTTTTGACAAACCTATCAAGTTCATGTTAACGGGAGAAAACCGTCTCTTCAAAAAGTGGTGTTGGGAGAAAAGGCAGCCAACTCAATGGGAAAAAAAATATTTGGAAATCACATATCTGATAAGGGTTTGATATGCAGGATATATAAAGAAATGTTATAATTCAACAATAAAAAGATAAATGACCCAATTA
>JAQZBX010070612.1:0-15375 GCA_029593785.1 Cabassous unicinctus
ATTTCCTTTTTAGTATTGATTTCTAATTCCCTTCCACTGTGGTTGAAGGATATAATTTGTTTGATTTCAATCTTTCTGAATTATTCCTTTGTTTCTTGGGCTTTTGTTATATACATGTAGACAAGTTGATATTGTCACTATTTGGTCACTTTATAATCCTTAATTATTTCCTGCTTCTTGTATTTGGATAATTATTATAAAAATATGTAGTCAGGTCCATTGGTCTCTTTTTCTGTAGTCTCTAATCTTTTGATGTGCCAGTGACTTTTTTTTTTTTAATTAAATTATGCTATCTTTTATATCTACAAATTCTATTTTTTCACTTTTAAATCAACCATTTCTCTCAGTACTCTTTTTGGTTTTACTTTCTATTTAATTTCTTGAGCATATTTATAACAGATATAGCAAATCCTTCATACATATCCCATCATACCTGTCATTCTTGGCATATCTCTAGTGACTGATTTTTCTCCTGGTTATGGGTAGCATTTTCTCTTTTTTTTCCTCATGTCTAGTAATTTTTTTTTTTTTTTGGTTGCTATACATTGCAAAGTTTCTGAAGTTTTATGCACAATTTTATTTTCTATCTGCCTTTATATGTTATTGGAATTGTAATATAGGCAGTTAAGTTACTTGTGGAATAGCTTAATCTTTTCAAGATTTAATTTTAAAATTTTTGGGTGGTGTTTTTAGAGAAGGCTTTTTTTAAAGCTTGTTTGACATTACAAGTAAAGTCTTAACCTCTTTGGGTTTCTATTGAATATTCCAGATATTCAACAATGACTCTTCATTCTGGCTGGTTGGCATTTGAAAGCGTCATCCCTATGAACACCAGGAATTGTTGATCTTGCTGTTGCTTTGTCATTCTTTGCCAAATCACGTGGAGTTTCACACTTCACACGTGTTACTTAGTATTTAATTCAAAACTCAAGGGGACTCAAATGTAGATATCTGTTACACTTTCCCTAGGTATCAATCTCCTTTCTGACCTCCTCCTCAAATTCTTGTTGCCTTAACTTCCCTGAATTCTGAACTCTGTCTCAGAATTAAACTCAGCTAACCTGCTAACAGGTGACCAACCCTGTTTGGGCAACTCCCTCGACCCCCCAAACTGTGATCCTGAAAATAGTAATAGCCAGAAAGCCAAGACAATTTTGTTACTCACATTGTTTCCCTTTTATTAGGTATCATAGCCTTGCACTGCCTATTGACCATTATCTGAAATAGTATCTCATACTTTGTTCTATTTTCTCATTGTTAAAAAAAGAATTTCTAGCTACAGAATCAAGGTTGGAAGCAGAAGTTCCAATCCCTTCTAGTTTATTTTTTAAATCCTTGATATTTTTGTCTTTTTTTTCCAAATTACTTTATGTAATTAGCAACATAGAATTTCACTAAAAAGTTTATTAATAATAATAGCAAAGTCATCAGTCTCTTTCTTAATTCCTTCCTTCTCTCTCATTAAGCCTTCTAAAATAATTAATTTGCCCTTTTATCTGTTTCTTGAAACATATTAGCCATTAGTTCCCTGGATTTTCTTCCAAATGCTAACACTCATTTGTTACTTTTGCTTAAGAACATCTCTTCTGTGCATTAATGAGCTAGTCCTACTCTTTATACATTAATGCTAAAATATTCAAGGGCAAAAGAAGCTACGTAATGACTTCAGCTGGTAGAAAGAGCTCTGATCAAAGAATGTGGAGATGCTTTCAGCTGAGAGGTGGTGTAGCATAATGGTTAAAGCTCCAAGTCTAGATTTATAAAGACAGTTCCATCTCTGGCACTTGCAGAGTTTTAGCCTTTAGCAAGTTGTATAATGGTATAGTAATAGTGCCTACTTCATAGGACTTTTTCATGAGAAATAAATGAGATGATGCTGATAAAATGCTTATCCTAGTATAAACGGTACCAAGTATATGGTAAGCACATTATGGTAACGAAGAAGAAATGAAGGGGAGAAACAGGTAGAAGAGGAAGAGGACAAAGAGGAAGAAAAGGAAGAAAAGGAATAGGAAGAGATGGAAGTCATGAAGTGCCAAGAATTATCAATAATTATTTTAGGGAGCCTTTGAAGGGTTCTAACAAATTTAATTTTTAATTAGGGAGTTTGCCTCTTCCATTGCAATAGACATTTAATTAGACCACTGCTATTGTTATGTTATGAGTTCTATAACAACTCTACCAGAGGAAAATTGGATCTGCCATCTATTAATTACATTAATTAAATACCTTGAAAGGTGAAAGGAATAACTCACTGGAGGCAAAAGCAACCACCCTACTCAGAGACCTTCATGTAGGTACAATTAGTGAAAGCCTCATTAAAAATTTAGTTATATGTTATATGTATGTATACATATATGCTTGCAGTAGTCTCCTGGAATGCCATCCAAAATGAAACACCAGAAAAAATATTTTTCTGGTATTTCATTTTTGGATGGCATTCCAGAGAGTCTGCAACTGCAAGCAAGATACCCATCCATCTTCCCCATGGGATATAAGCCCCCTCTCAATTGGAGGTGGAGTGGACATCACTGTCCCAGAATCCTCAGGATTGGGGAGGGAACTATGGACTAGAGTGGAATTACTGGTATTCTGCTATAGACATATTGTGATTCTAGCAATGGAGGAAATTCCAACATTGATGTGGAGCCAGTGGCCACTGGGGACTCAGGGGGCAGGGAGAGGGAAGGACAGTTGTGGTATGGGGGCTTTTTTGGGACTTGGGAGTCGTCCTGGATGACATTGCGGCAACAGATATAGGCCATTTTATATCATCGCGTAGCATGCGGGACTGTGTGGGAGAGAGTGTGGACTACAGTGTGAACTATGGTCCATGCTTAATGGCAAAGCCCCAGAATGCGTTTATCAATTGCAATGAATGTGCCACACTAATGAAGGATGTTTATGTGGGAGGGTGTGGGAGGTATGGCGAGTGGGGCATATGGGAATCCCTATATTTTTTGTGTAACATTTATGTAATCTAAGTTATCTTTTAAAAAATAAAAAAAAGTTTGTTATTAAAAAAAAAAAAGAATAATGGAGATAAATCTTTTCAGTAGCTCTTTGAAAAAGAGTTGAACTTCAGAGAGAACAATAGGAAATTTTCCAAACTGGACTAATTATTAGGGTAGATAAATATCAACTGTAGATGCATGATAGCTTTTCCTCCCTCACCTTCAGGCATCTCTTCTTTCTTTCACAGTTTTTTGAAAGTCATAACCATGATGCAGATTCACCTGCTCTCAGAGCCCAGATACTCAATAGACAAAGTGGATGTACCACAAAATCACAGGTAAATCACAGCTAGGGACAATTATGCAGCAGCACTGTTTCTAGGGCACCCAGATAGCTTACAGCTAATACTTCAAACTTCTCATGACAAATAGTCACAGATACTTTACCATTCCCCAAAGACACTCTGACTCCTGATTACATACAAGGTACTAGAATCTAGTATTCATAAAGGTGGTCAGCTATGTTAAAACTATAGTCATAGCAACTGCTAGCAACTCAGAGATGGGTTTAGGCTCTTACACAGTAGTTTTGAACATATGAATATTGAACTGATCTCAATTCCTTGTAAAAAAAATAAAGTACATACTGGCTTACTTCCTCAGACCCCAAATATATTCCTGGTCAAATTTCATGCTAAGTTTGGTATTCTGGCAATGGCAATTTATTTAAAAATAGCTAGGATAAAGTCTTCTTAGGAGAATAACATGCTATAAATAAAAATGTAAAGCCAGGTAGAGATATGATAGCATGTATATTAGCCAAAAGGATGCTGATGCAAAATACCAGGAATCAGTTGGTTTTTATAAAGGGTATTTATTTGGGGTAGAAGCTTACAGTTACCAGACCATAACACATAAGTTACTTCCTTCACCAAAGCCTGTTGCCACGTGTTGTAGCAAGATGGCTGCTGACATCTGCCAAGGGTTCAGGCTTCCCGGGTTCTTCTCTTCCCTGGACTTGCCTCTCTCCGGCTCAGTTGCTCTGCTATCTCCACAAGGCCAGCTGTAGACTATCAGGCGAATGGCTTATCTCTCTTCCCGGTGTCTCTGCCGTGTCAAATCCAGCCTTCTCTCTGATCCTCTGCTTACTTCCTGGGCTCCAGCATTAAAACTCCAACCAACCCTGTGTTCTCTGCCATGTCGTTTTCTCCATGACAGACATGGCATGACAGACATCTTGCTATCCCTTGGTGGGCGGAGATGCAACATCTTACAGATGTGGCCCAATCAAAGCCTTAATCATTTTTTAATCCATTAAAAATGAAACCTCTGAATCCAATATAATTTAATATGCCCAGAGGGACAGACCAGTTTACAAACATGATCCAATATCTATTTTTGGAACTCATAAACAATATTAAACTCTACAGCTTGTAACTGTGTCTCTACAATACCCACTCTCTAAACTGGGCTGCTGCATCATACCTGTCAGATTTGGAGTTATTAACTTATCCAAAATTGGCATGCAAGCTTAGAGGCCATTTTCATGACCAACTAATTTACTTTGGTTTTAATAACCTATAGATGATAGATGGGGATGGATAGATAGAAATAGAGGTAAAGATAGAGATATATAAATATATATTAGATATAGGTATAAATGTAGGTACAGATGTATAATTTCTATGTTCTTTGAACAAAATAAAATGTGTCAAAAACAAAACCCCAAACATAAAACCAATTTAAGACCAAGTAAAATGGTAGTTTCCACAAGAGTGTGAAAATTTACTATTTGGAACAGGTGCATTGGACATAAGTGGGTGACTTCTGTGTGGCATTCAGATGATGACAGTAATGCCCACTCCCGGAATCCATCTGAACACTATTCTCTATTCTACTTCCAAAGGAATTCCAGGAAGGAACTGCCCTATTTTCTTTCTACAAAGCTCTATTGTCAGGATCATCCTCACCGCTGCCACCACCAGCAAATAGTACTTGTGAAAATTACATCTAGAACATATGCCTTAGGATACAAACCAGGCTTGCTGAATGGAAGAGGGGCCAGGAATTGTTTATTGATTGCTTTGTGCCAGGAATTTTACATTTATTCTCACAATAACCCTACAAGAGAACTAATTTTATAAATTAGCAGAGGGAGGCTCAAAGATGTTAAATAAGTTGCCTAAGGACACACAGATGGTATGTGACAGAGCAAAGATTCACATCCAGTTCTGTATTTACTCAGTGATCCTCCACTCTCCATTGCATCAAGATAAAATTAGAAACAGTAAAGATGGGTGAGGGTGTCTATAACTGTGTATGTATATATCTGTGCCAAACTTTTCCTCTCTTGCCCATTGCATCTTTCTTCGTCTCCTTAGATTCTGTCTTTGTATAACCCTTTATTGTCTCAACACTGGTAAAGGATAATTTTAAAATAAAGTGAAAAATATGACTTTCATGCAAATATAAATGCTATTAATAGCTTGCTGGTTTTTCCTACTGGTCATGGCTCTAGTGCCCACGAGGGACTTCTCTCCAGTCTCACAGCTCCTAAAATTGTTTCTTTCAATGAATCTTTGTGTTCTCCAAGGCCCATATTTTGGTATGGGTTGTCACGTATATTAGGTTTTCTCTTTGTGCATGTCGTTTTCATTGACTTTCACTCCAATGTTCATAGAGTTGGAATTTAGGTAAATCACGTGTGATGTGTGCTTGGATTTATTTTTATGTATGCCTCTTGTTTCCTCAACTGGAGAATTGTGGTAAAAATAGAACAGCAGAGTGAAAAAATGAGAGTCTTGAGAGTTTGCCAAATAAAAACAAACCTGTACTTAGATAGGTAGAGACTTCATTCAAAAAGACCATTGCAATACAGAAAACACTTAGATCTCTGAAATCTGCAAGTGTCTCAAAATCAAACAGAAGAGGAATTTTCTTTCACTGGGAGGGGTAAGCACAACTTAGCAGTAACTTTTAAGGGGGAATTTGGCAAGCAACGGGAAATGACCAGCATGGTATCTCCCTGTAGTCACCTATACTTGGGAAAATCTGATAAGGGAGCATGTTCCACCTTTTAGTGCTTGTTCTAGCTTGGGAACAGCAGACTTTAGGGGCCTGTAGGGAGGAGGGAAGCCTCTTTAAAATTTGCTCATACAAAGCAGAAGGTAATAAATGGGCAATTGTATACACTTGGTCAATCTCCCCAGCCAGTCTGTACTTAAACATCATTAGGGATGGAATAAAAATCATTTTTATTTTTAATGATTTGGTCCAGGTAGTTGGGGTGGGCTACCCTTTATGTTCTTGTTGGCCTTGAACCATTAGTTGTATCATCTGTTGAGAGTACTATCAGACTGACAGCTGCTAGAGGGTCATAGAGATCAGGAACTTAAGAAGTATACCAAGTAATATAATAAAAACAATAATTACTAAGGGGTAATAAGGGAGTAAAACCAAGAATTGATGTTTGAAGGGTGCCTGTAGAGAAAATTCTGAGATGTTGGACCTGAATCTTTTTTAGATGGTAGAATGAGGACAGCATTGGAAATCTAACAGTTTCCTGATTTGCAGTCTGAATATTTTTGGTAATAGCATAGGTGTCAGAGAGGTTTGGGGGAACAAGTGCACAATACTAGCTTCTGATCACTGCACAAGTGCCCCCATGGGAAGTCAAAATCGTGGCCAATACCAGACTATTGTAGAGGACCACTCACTGGTGTTCCTGGAGTTCTCTGGTGATGATGTTGGTTTTTTGGGTAAGATTATCCATAGTCTTTGCTATTTCCAAGAACATGTCATGGAACATATAAGAGTTCTGGCAAAGTTCCTGGGTGGGCTACACAGCAGCAACTGCAGGTTGTCCATACATAATCTGTTGTAGCACTCAAGTCTTTTAAGTTTACCTCCAATGTCATGGCTTCTTCTTGAGAACATGGTCAGAAATGAAGGTAAAGAAACCCTCCTTTTGGGGTTAGGTTTCTACACCTAAGCTGTAACACGTTTTTGTAGACCTTTTGGATCAACTAGTGCATGAAATTTAAATCAGATGTAATAGAGTAGTTAAGGTGTGAAAAGAAGCCCATCTGTTTAAAGATTTGATAAAGGCTAATTGGATTAGCTAGATAACAGGATTCAGTCCAATTTAACAGGCAGATACCAATAGGCATGGCTGCCACAAATAAAATTTGTCTAATTAGGAGCTATCTAAGGTTCATGAAAATACTTGTTCCATGAATTTGTATCTTGGAGTTTATATAAGCCCTTTGGATAAGATTTTGTCCCATCCAATTGGGAAGAAAAAAGTCATCAAGTTGTTGTTTTCAGAATGGACAGTCCCAAATGCACCAGATACAGTTATGCTTAGCATTTTCTGGGTCTTTTGAAAGCATATGCAAGGCAAGAAATATGTTCTCATGCCTCCCATAGCAATAGTGTAGGTATTTGTGTTGGTGGTGAAGTTAGTGTGATCACATATACTTGGGCACATGAAATGGCCCTCAAATACATTACATTGGAAGCATAGATTGATTTTTATAATCTTCAACATGCAATAGATATAATATTACCTTATTTGATCAGAAAATTTTTATAACCTCAGGAAGAACACACATAAGTAGAATAAAAATGTAAGCTTGTTTCATACTTAGCATTGAAAATGTAGAATGCGTAGCTGTTCTTATTAAACCAAAAATTTAAACTCATCTCATTTGCCAGGGATATTCCTAAATTACGTGAACTTGAATATTTTGAATATTTGTGTTAGTTTAAGAATACTTTATTTTCTTCAACATTGGAAGTATTAGAAGTTCTATTTCTTTAATTTCTGGGAGTAGAGGAATATTTAATTTATACATGTGCTCATTTATCTCTAAACCAATTAGAATAACATTCCTTAAAGAAATTTATAAGTTAATTTGGTAATATTATTCAGAGGTAGGAAAATATTTCACCTACGTAATGTACATATATACATACATAAACATTTAGACAGACATAAATAGAAAGCTTATAGTTTTAATTCTAAAATTTCAGCCATAAATCAGTCATAAACACAGAAACAGTAACTTTACTCATTTATATAAAACAGTTGGATCTCAACTTTGACCCATTTTTATATTTTTACCAGGAATTTGTTTTTGGCAGAAGGCAAGAATTTACCTGCTCAAAATGAATGCTAAAGCATTTCCACTAATATTTATGAAGAAGACTTTCAAGATTTTCTTTGCCCTGATATGTAATGTTATGGAGGCTGCAGACTAAATTTTGGGTGAGGAGCAGAAGAGATACCATACTGCCATCCAGGTGTCTCCAAAGGCCATCTGAGTGTATAAAATATCCAGTGGGCTTCAAATTAGCTTTTTTCAGGCTTGAGTGGTTGCTTTTGAGGTCACTGGTTCCCTTGAGAGTCCCCAGTGGGGGCAGGGGATCTAGAGCTACAGTAACTATAGAGAACTGAGGGACTGGAGTTAGAAGGGCGTGAAGAGACGGGTAGAGGAGTTCAGAGTTTGGGATATTGAAGGAGGCAAATCAAAGGATTCACAGGAGCTGACAGGAAGGTCTAAGGTGATTTGTTTTAAAAGGAGGAAGAAGAAGGAATGGGGAGTGATGAAAAGGGAGAGATCTTAGCTGAGAGAATTTGGAGAGATCTTAAATTTCCTAAAGAGACCATTCAAGTTCCAAATTATCATTTTGTGAAAGTTTGTAAATTTTGGAGATATAGGACTGAATGAATGCCATAATCACAGAGCATATAATCAATAAGAGAGAAGAGGGGTCACCCAGTAGAGTGAGAGTTCCCATCGGAGAAGGAGGATCAAGAAGAGAAAAGAACCAGGCAGAAGAATGTCTTGCTAGAGAGTTCCATGAGCAATTCCTGTCTGGGAGCCAAAGAGATCTCTTGTGCAATCCTTGTTAAGGAACTGAAGGACTCACTCTGCACAATTCCAAGATGAGGAGTTGGGAAAATTAAAGAGACCTCTAAAAAGACCAAGGAATTTCACAGTCGAGAGTCATGGAGTAAATTTCCACTAGAAAAGAGTCAAGAAGATTTCCATCCAGGAACTCTGTCACTCAAACAGAAAACAGGCAGGAGTAGTCTTCCTCAGTAGAAAAGAACTAGAAAGAGCTTATTTACCAGGGAGGATATAAAGGGTCCCGGAAGACAGCTTGAATACCTGGGTGAACACAGTGAGGTCCAAGGAGTGGTCAACACTCACTCAAAGACACAGCACCAGAAAACTGTCAAATTAAAACAAATCCAGACTTAAATAAGGAGACACTTTATTCAGAAAAGGGGGGATAAGCTCCAATCTCAGAAATCTGAAAGCATCTCAAAATTAAACAGGTAAAGGCTTTTTCTTTTATAGGGAAGGATAAAGCAAAGCTTTAGCAGAAACTTTAAAGGGAAAGTTAGGCGAGCAAGGGGAAATGATCAGCCAAGAGTTTGACAAGAGAAGCATCTCTCTGGGGTCAGCTGATGGTTAGAATAATCTGATAAGGGCTCATGTTCCTCTTTTTAGTGCTTGTTCAGGCTTGTAAGGAGGAGAGAAGCTTGACTAAAATTTGCTCAAGACAAAGCATAGCATAAGAAAAGGGCAATTGTGAACAATTGCTAAGTGACCTAGAGGCATTCCATCTCAGTAGGTGAGCCTTTCTCACCTCTCTCTCTACCACAGTCCCCCCTCCCTGTCCTTTCTTCAGAGTTCACAAAAGTAAAGCCAAAATGAATTAACCTGACTGGACTGCAGCATTTGAAACACTACACTGTGCACCAATCAAATAACTCCTCTGGGTAAATGCTGTTAACCTGAAAACATGATATTGGAAGATGGATATTTGAAAAATGAGCACACTGTCTGGACATGAGCAGTGAGATGAACTTTAGAAATAACAGAATTAGAAGGATAGTAAACATGTCAATAGCTGGGGAGCCTAGGTTGCTTTCTATCAAGGGATAAGTGCTATCCATCTTAGTATATTAGGCAGAAGTGTAAATACTGAAACATTCATGAAGGGAATGGATGCAGGGAAGCTGAATTACAACCGAGGGCTCTAGCTTGATGAATGCTGTGCTCACAGGATAAAGGGCAAAGAGGGAATGGGCATGAACAAGGGAAAATTTCTGTGTTCAATTCTTTTTTTTTTTTTTTTTTCCGTTTTTGCTTTGTAACTTTCCCTTCTAAAATGAGAATGCCAGAAAATATAAAAATAAACAAACACATTTTCTTTAGTCCATTGAAACTTTCTGTAGACAATAAGAAGTTAGACTAGGACTTAATGGGATTTCAGTCTGCTAGGAATATTCAGATATTATATTTTTTGGCAAATATGTGGAGGTCCTTTTGATGGTGGGCTCAGGGAGGGAGGGAGCAGGGTGGCCTCTGGGTTGAAGGTAAAAGTTAACCTCAGCACAACCTCCATGTCACTCAAATTGTCCTATTTCAGAATGCAACATCTTTGATGTCCTATGAGAACCACCAGCACTACATTTAGACAGTATTTCCCTGATGGGATTGAAGGCAGGTGAGACAATTCCCTCACAGGAGATGCACCAAGCATGCCACAAAGGAAAGCCTAGTGAGGATCCACTCCACGGGATCATCAGGAATGAGGCTTGTTGCTCCCCAAGACCTCTGTGTCCCTCTACATTTTGACTACTGCCAACACTGTACTAAAGAGACTTACTTTTCTCCTCCCACTTAAAATAAGACATTTCTAGAAATAGAACTGAGGAAATTGTGACTTTATGGGAGATAATGAATGCACTGTTTCCAAGAAAACCTGTCAACAATACTGTTGGATTCTTTATTATGAAGATATATGAAAAAGGCCACAGATTGTGCTTGAGAATATAAATTGCCTGGAGAGCTAAAAATGCTAGTTGAACATTTACTTTAAAAAGGCATGAATGGGATGCAAGCTATTTCCATTTTATATACTTTGCTTTTGCATTCTGAAATAGGACAATTTAAGTGACCGTCAACAACTTTTATTCAACGACACATAATCCAGTTCATCCTTATTCTAAAGTTACAAAATATAGAAGGTAAAGATGAAACTCTGACCAGTACTTAGAGTCAAGAAGAACAGTCAGTAAATAGAAGCATTAAGATTCGGCAAATTGATGAAATAAGGGTTTGCTTAAACTTCTATTACAAAAGGTAATTCATTTTCATATGTCCAAGGTTAATTGTAGAAACATAATTTAAGTGCAGACCTGGTGTGAATAATAGCTGTTTGCTTCTCGATGGACTGAAATTTGCAATTGTAGTACTTTCTGTTATTAGGAATTACAAAGCTCACCATTGTACTCACTACCACGAAGTTGAGGGCCAAATTGTATTCCGCCACTTGCATATGTGCAGAACTTTATTTCAATCCTTTCTGGGATAGGATTTTTATTTAAAGAAAAAAAGGAAAAGAGAGAAGGAAGGAGAGAAAGGGAAAGGGAGGAATGAAGAAAAAGAAAAAGGGAAGAAGGGGGTGCATTTCTGTATCCTTCATTCCTTTTGGCCATTGTGCAGTTCCTTTGCAACATGCCTTCCCTATCCCACTCCCAGTTCACCAGCGAACCAAGAAGCCAAAGAAGAGTGGATCTAAGCTGCTGTAACTTGCTTACTCTGGAGAAAGCCCCTATTTTAAAGTTGAAATTAGATGATTTATCCATTTATGATTGAGTACAAGTGTCATTGCTGCTTGTCAAACGTTTTAGGAAAGGTATAAGGTGACTGATGTCTCAGCTGGCTAAGAGGCAAGGAATCTTCACCCCCATCTTTACTCACTATTATAATGATTGAAACTTTGACTGTACAAGCGGTTGGTTTCCCAAGAGAACATACTTGTTTCCCCTCAAGAGCTCTGTGTTCTGAGTATTTGCTGGCCTTGTTTTAAATAGCTTAGCCTAAAAAAGATTCAAGGTGGGAGTATGGCATGGATAGTGACATGTGCTAAGACAGCTGATTTTTAAAAATTGGACTTTAACGCTAGCCACAGAGCTGTATCAGTTTGTCTAAAAAGCTTTATGATAGATGTTCTCATCCATGCTCTATGATGTTTATTGGTAGCCATAAAGAGCCTTTATGAGCAATGGCACAGCACAGATCACTTTGTAGATGTCTAAAGATATACCCATGTGGCATTACAAGTTACCCCAGACTCATTGCACTCTTCTATAAGACCTCATTAGTCTGAAATTGAATGTTCTGGTAAAAATAAGATTCCAGTTAGAGGAGACCTCCTGCTGAGAACAACAGGGCACTTATCAAGAACTGTTCTCTCATTTATAATTTTCCCACACATGGGTCTTCTGCCCCTTGTATTTGAACCTATAAGTAGCACTATACCCGTTAAATATATGTCCCAGAAACTTAAATCTTCTGGCTGTCCATATGCTGGTTGAGCTCTGAATCTCAGCAGAGTTGCAGCCAACACCTACTCTCCAGTTCATTGTACTCACCCAGGACAACTAACAAAAGGATGATGATAGACAATGCCTATCCAAAAAACCAGAGTATCTACAACTGCAAGCAAGACAGTTCCATCAATATGCTCCATGGGATCTAAGCCCCCTCTCAATCACAAGTGGAATGGGCATCACCATCCCAGAATCCTCAAGACTGAGGAATGACAAAGAAAAGGGATGAATGCAGCTATGGACCAAAGTAGACTTATTAATATTCTAGTAAAGGAAGAACCTGTAACATTGATATAAAGACAGTGGTCACCAGAGGTTCTGAGGGGAGGAGGAGGAAAAATAAGTGTAACATTGGGGCATTTTGGGACATTGGAATTTTTCTGCATGATATTGCATAGAAGGATACAGACCATTATACATTTTGTCAAAATCTATAGATTTGTGTGGTACAAAGCATAAACCATAATGTAAATTATAGACCACAGTTAGTAGCAATGTTTCAATATATGTTCATCAATTTTAACAAACGTACCACACTAATGAAAGATGTTGTAAATGGGGGAAAGTGTGGGATGGGGAGGGGTTAGGGTCCATGGGAATCCCCCTTATTTTCAATGTAACATAAAGTTTCTTCAAAAATAAAGGGAAAAAATAGCAGTTACTTCAAAAACAAACAAACAAAAAAAACAACAACAACTGTTCTCACATCCTTCAAAACTTGATTGTTCATGCCAAGCCATGAAAAAATGTAGGTTTTTCATTTGCCAATAATCTCTCCCCACTTCTCCCTCCACTGTGCCCCTGTCCTCCTTCTCCTAACTTACTCTGTTGTGATCCTTCCCTAATTCCCGTAACCAAGCCCCACCCTTATTCCTCATCTCTGCTGTGAAAATCAAGCACTTGGATTCTCAAGAATCATCTAGAAATAAAATACTTGATTCCTCACTTACAAGAAGTCTGAGTGCTCTGTAAGTCCATCCTGGAAAGGAAGAGATCTACACTGCAGGCAGATAGACATGGATGAAACAGCTTTAGTTATATATCTATTTACACTTTGATCCCTAGGCTGAGTTTTATGCAAAAATATCCCATGTTCAATGCCAGCTCATTTTCTGACACAGCATGAATTTTACAGAAATATTATTTTGATTTTATCACATGACAAATTATTTTCCTTTCAGCAGGGTTGCACCTGTCCCTGTTCCTCTTGCTCTCTTCTTGGTGGCAATTTTGCAAAGTTTTTTGTTGGAAGAGAGATCACTGTTCTTTTATAACCTTGCCTTCCTGTGAAATAAATGTTCAGAGCAAATAAATTGAAAATGGGTTGAAGAAGAAAGTGAAGTGAGGCAGCTTAATGCCCTTAGAGCTGAAGCCATTTGGGCTGCCTAAAATCACAATAAGCCTAACCTCAATGAACCACATCACATCACTTATCCACTTCTCTAAGGGGCTGAACAGCCCCTGGGAGCAGCGATCTGTGTCCATAAAAGTGGTGCACAGTGCTCAGAAACTGAGATGGTCGTGGATTACAGAGCCTTCCTTGGCAGACTGAACTGTGGTCCACCTGACATGCTGATTTCTGTGGCCTACTGAGTTTGTACAAGCTTCCAGCTAATGGAAACATGATTTTGTCAATTTTGTGTGTTTACTTATTTAACTATTTATTTACTATAGTAAATTGCCCTAGCTCAGGCTCTGTTGTTTAATTACTACCTCTTCAAAATTCATCCCATCTAATATCAAGAAATGGGGAAAGAATAATGTTTTTTTTTTAAAAAAAAAAAATAGTTCTAGGACGGCTGGATACACACATGTGAAGGATTGAAGTTGAAGCCCTTCTTTTAACAAAGCACACACCCAAAAACAACTCAGATGATAGACCTAAATGTAAAAGCTAAAACCAATAGGAAAAACATGCCCAAAATTTAGATTTGAAAGGGTGAGGAGAGATGGCACTGAGTAGAGAAGCCTATGGTTCCTCCCTCATCTGCCTTGTATTGGGCACAACATTTCCAGGTTTAGGAAGCACAGTTAATGGTAACAGTAAAAGAGAGGGCAATGGAAGAGCTCAGGAAGGGATGAAGGCCAAATGCATTCATCTCTGGTAAGGCTGAATCTAGAAGGAGTCCTGATAAAGTTGGATATTACTATTGCATGTGTGCAACACTGCTGTGTGGGGTGGGGGTGGGGATTTGAAAGGAACCACTTTTATCAGAGAGGACATAAGGTAAGGATGTGGTTCTGAGAACCAAAGGAAGAAAGAAGATGCAGAAACTATTGGACCTGAACTGAGTTTCTCACTACTATTGAATTTTCCAGTCAAAAATTCTGACAGCAACGAGCTGCATCACTTTCTATTATGTTATCTATTTTGACAAGTCAAAGACAAAATAGATTTGAAAACACCTGAGATTTTTACTGGCAACATTCATTCTCTTCTGAAGTAAACTTTTTTAAGCAGAGAAAAGCTTGTTGAGCTCCTATTCTATATATATATATTTTTTATTTTTTTTTTGTACCCTTAGGCATTGCTGTGGGTCCTGGATCCTAGAACTTACAACGTACTTCTTCCTACAAGTTTCTTGCTGCAATTAAGGACCCTCCTAATGAATTTCTGTCCCAGACTCTTTTGATGGATTTATGATTGACATACAAGATGGACACACCTGAACTTTATAACAATACCTAACATTTATTGAGCGCTTGTTATATGCTAGGCTCCATGCTAAGCACTTTACATATCTTGTCAACCTTAATTCTCATCTCAACCTCTTGAATTTTTCAGATGAAGGATATAGAGATACTGATAGAGATATGAATATGGATATACACAGATACGTATATACATACAAAACACACTTGCACATACACATGCATGGATATGTATACACAAATATATAAATATACATATGAATATATACATAATATCCGCACATACATATAGATATAGTACTCATATACATGTTCATATACATGTATAGGTGTGTATAGAACCCAAATACATAA
>JAQZBX010070613.1:0-15386 GCA_029593785.1 Cabassous unicinctus
CATGACAGCATCTGATTGTGGAAGTTTATGGACTCAAGAGTAATTTCACAGTTCAAGCAATCAAAGTTGATTTACATTTGGAATTTTGACTGCTTTGCTACATCGTTATAAGTTTCTGGTTTATTTGATTCCAGTGTGTTATGTATACAAGAAAACACATCAAAGTTGTACCCTAGACATAGATCTCAAAATGGCCTTTTTGGATTCTTCACTTGTACACTTTACCCCTCACCTTAATGTGGGATGCCCCAAGGCAATTAGAATTTTAGGGTAAGGAAACATAATTTACTGCTTTCTGAGTCAATTTATTAAAATTATAGATTTAATTGGCTTAATTTTATAATTTAAAAAATTAATTCTGTATCTTAGAATCTTTGATTTTGGATTTTAAGCACAACTGGATTTCAAATATGAATGAAGTAAATTTTTGAACTTTATACATCTCTGATTGCAAAATAGACTATTATTTTCTGTAATACTCTTTTTAAAATATTTAAAAATTTTTTAAAGGATACTTTGATTACATAAATGCCACACAAAAAATATAGCGATTCCCACATGCCCCACTCCCCACACTCCCTACACACTCCCACACAAACATCCTTCATTAGTGTAGCACATTCATTGCAATTGATAAATAATCCTGGAGCTTTGCCATTAATCATGGACCATAGTTCACATTGTAGTCTACACTCTCCCCACACAGTTCTGCATGTTATGTGATGATATAAAATGGCCTATATCTGTCATTGCAGTGTCACTAAGGACAATTTCCAAGTCCCAAAAAGCCCCCATATTATGACTGTTTTTCCCTCTCCCTGCTTCCAGCCTCCAGTGTCCATTGGCTCCACATCAATGTTGTTGTTTCTTCCATTGGTAGAATCACAGTATGTCTACAGTAGAATGCCAGTAAGTCCACTCTAGTCCATAGCTCTTCCCACAATCCTGAGGATTCTGGGATGGTGACATCCACTCCACCTCCAATTGAGAGGGGGCTTATATCCCATGGAGAAGATGGATGGGACTATTCTGCCTGCAGCTGCAGACTCTCTGTTCCCTGGGGAAGCCAGTGTCCATCATCATCTCCCTGCCAGTTGTCCTGGATGATTCCAATGAGATGTAGAGTAGGTGTTGCAACTCCGCCAATGTTCGTGGCCCAGCTGGCACATGGACAGCCCAAAAACTCAAGTCTCTGGATATATACCTACAAACTCCAGCACCAAGTATAGGTTTAAACAGAAGGGACAGATGAGCCATATGCAGGGAAGACATAATTGAGTCCAACTCTGTCACTCTCAGGAGCACAAACTCCAAGGTAGGACCCACTGGCAAGGCACCAAACTCTGGAACTATCCACCCTGACCATAGGACATGGTTGTCTCCAGAGCCCTCAGGAGCCCCACTATTTGGAGTAGTATCCACTTTGGAAGTCTATGATATCCTGCTGTGATGTGCCTAAGCATTAACTCTGGGATGACCTCCCTACTCACTTTGAAGTCTCTTAGCCATATAAACTCATTTGTCTTTACTTTACTCCCTTTTATTTGAGGTCTTTTTCCAGTTGCATTGCTAGTTGGTGCTTGGTAGTAATCCTTGGGTTCCAGCGATGCTCATCCCCAGGAGTCATGTCCCATGCTGGGGAGATGGTAATGCATTCATATGTTGAGTTCGGCTTGGAGAGAGGCCACATTTGAGCAACAGGCTCTCAGGAGGCAACCCTCAGGGACCCCATAACAATAGGCTAACTTTCAATTTCAAGAGCAAAGCCTCATAAGCTTAGTCTTCAATGTCAAGGGCCTGTCAGTGCATCATCCTCCTTTGCCAGTCACTACCCCTGCACTTGGGGGACTGTTGCTGCTCCCTTAGAGAAATTGGCAGTGCTCTCCAGGATGGGAATTCAATATTTTCTCGGTTATTTTGTGACTCTCCACCCACTGTGACAATGCTCCATGAACATTTGAGCATTTTTGTATACCTTATATGTATGCTAGGTGAACTTTCTCCCATGCATCCCCCATTAATGACACCCCACACAAATGATCCTCCCCTGCCCCAGTTGTAACCCTTCTGTGATGCAAAGCTTCTTCAAAAAGGAAGCCATTACAATGGCCAAATACATATAATAGGAAAATGAAACAAGAATGATAAGTTTAAATATAAGAAGAAAAGTACATAAAAATTTTTTTAAATTAAAAAAATAAAATTAAAAGATTGGGATATTAAAAAACAGAAAAATAATATTTTAATTTTTTTTTGTCATTTTGCCTTTCATCACTACAATATCTGGTGTCCTGTCTGTACCATGGCACCTTTCCCCACTCATTCCCCAGTGTGTCACTATTTTTCATTTTGTTTTCAAAGAAGTTTAAGTCACAGTAAAGTCACACACAGAATACAGGAGACGCTCATATACCCAACATCCTCTCCCTTTTCTCCCCCCATATTAACACCTTTTTATATGTGGATGTTACCTTTGTTATAACTGACATACAAACAGGGAAATATAGCTACTAAACATGGAAAATGGTTTACATTATGGCTTACATTTTAGATCATACATTTTTATTAATTTTGATGATATTTACCATGTCCTGTGTCCATCACTGTAAGATCATGTAGAACACTTCCACTGTCCACCAAATACCCACTGTTTGATCTATTCTATTCCTCCCTCCCTCTCCCCTCCAGGCCCACGGCGACCCCCTGGCCTCACTCTTGGGTGACAAGATTCATATTTACATGCAACAACACTGAGGTCTCGACACACTGCTTTGTCCTCCCCTATTAGGCTCTGCCCATGCTCTTGAGAGACTCCCACCTGTCTATTTCTGAACAAATCGGTCCCCCTGAGGATGGGAGTCCAACTCCTTCCCATTCATTATGTGGGTCTCCACCCACTGATACAACACATTATGACAGAATGATCACTCACACACTCCCTAAAAGCCTGCCCCAGGTGTGCCCCGTCCCGAATATGCCCTCCCATCCAACACCATAAACCAGTAACCCTTCCTTGTCATATTGCCATAAGAACATTCCTAACTTTGTACTTTCAACCACATACCTGCAAATCCCCAGTGTTCACCTGGTCCCTCTCCCAACCCTCCCTCCACTACCTTGGACCTTCCAACCCACCCTGCCCAATCTACCTACTTGTCAAACCTGCAACATCCAACCCAATAATATCACTACCCTCCTGTCATATCCCTTCGAAACATAACTACACACTTTCACCTTACCATAGATTATGTTTATATGAGTGTTGGCTCACAACCTTCTTCTCCCTTTCTTTTTCTTCCAGAAAATAGCTCTCTGAGTCTGCTCAATATGCTTAATTCCTATCAGTGAGGTCATGTACTGTTTATCCTTCAATGCCTGGTTTGCTTTACACAACACAAGGTCCTCAAGATTCATCCATGTTATCCCATGTGTTAGCATTGTATTCCTTCTTAGAGCTGAGTAATATATTATTGTATTATTTTCTGTAATACTCTGTTTTGCATTTTCTTCCTTTATAGATTCAAGCTCAGGAACACACAGACCACTTCTAGGTTATCACATTCAAGGAATTTACAAAATGTTTCACTATGTAGACATCTGAACTGTTATGCATGTTTCCTCACTAACTACCACCTTGGCACTAAAGCAATGCAATCTATTTTCATTTATAATTAGGGTAAGTCCACTTTACATATTAATCAGTGCAATTAATGCCAGGTACTATAAAAATGCTTACCATAAAAGTTTTAACTTACCTCACCATGGTAATTGTAAGAAAAGATAAACTGAAAAAAAGGAATAAAAAATGAGAGATTGTATTGATTTAAAGGGTCCTTGCATGAATTTTCATTTATGGCAAACCTACAGTGTTACTTCCTTAATTCCCAAAATATGGAAATAGACTAAGCATATTTTAAATGTCATTTACCACCAGTATACCTTTCATAATATTTTAATTTAAAATTATTAACTGTCTTGTTTTACATATACAAAAATCAGTTTTTAATCAGTGTCATCATTATTATCTTTGAAAATATAATTATTATTGTCAACTCTTTATTTAATTTACCAATGCTTATGATGAAACTTCTTGACCCTTAGGGTTCTTGTAATACCTTCACTTAATTTTAAATAAATAATTTAACTAACTTTTTAAATTAATTTACTTTCTGCTAAAATATATGCTTCTACAGTTACTTTAGTCAGGGTTCTGGTATGATAAATTTACTTTCTATGCCAGAATATGTGTATACTTGTCTTCTTTCTTGAAAGTTTGTTGCGAATAAAATTTTGTTTTTAAACAGCCCATTCACACTTGTCCAAGCATGCCTTGGTCTAGCAGTTCAAAAGTATATTTTATTCATCTATTGCCTCTGTGCCTCCATTCTGATTAGATGTCTTCTCATTCTATTTACTACTTTTAGCTGATCAGCATTTTTGTCATAGATTTTAAGTGTGTCATTTATCTCTAAATAATGATATAGCTATATAGATATAAACTTACATATATAAATTCAATTCTTGAAAATTCTCACTGATTATTTATTTAAATACAATTTCTCTGGCATTCTGTTCAGTTTTCTGCATATAACCAAAATGTTCTATGTGTCCCTATATACATATGCATGTAAAATGAAATATTTTTTCAGAAATATATTACTGATAAACATAATTATAGGAATGTGTTCATAAGTTTTAAAAACAGTGTTTCATTTCTGACTAGCTTTGCAGAAAACATCAGGAATTTTATAGAATTTGCCAAAGGAAGTTTCTGTAATGAACCGCTCATATAGACATAGCTGTTTTTGGGGACATAAATCTATATACTTTCTTTAAGAAAAAACAGAATTGAAAGTAAATTTATACTTTCAAGTCAAAAAAGTTGAGAAAAGGTTAACCTAAGGAAATTATGAAGAAGAAGGAATAAAGAAATGTGTCCGCAAACTAATTAGAAATATTAAGAATGGTAGTAATTATTTTGGAGATTTAATAAAATATAAAAGATAACAGGTCACAAAGTTAATGAATTGAAAGAATGGAAGAAAGAAATTCCATGTGGGAAACATGAGGAAAGAAAGAGAAAAACCATAAAATATTATAGCAATTAATTTGTTCTAAATCTGCAATTTTTATTTTTTTTATTTTTTAGATTTATACTTTATTAATGTTTATCAATAAAATTGATTTGTTAAAACAAAAGTCGGCAGTCTACATGTATTATTTAGAACTGTAGAGATGTAAATACCAGAAGAAATAGAATCTAAAGTAGTTGCTTCAGGAAAGAGGGACTGGGGTAACGGGAAGGGGGAAAGCAGGGACTTACTATAATTGTGAATTATTATGTTAATGTTTTTATTTATTTTTAAAAGAGCTTTAGCATACATAAATATTACATCAAAAGTTTAGGGGAGTACCATATTCCCTACCCCCTACCCCTCACACATTTTCCCTGATTAACATAATCTTTCATAAGTGTGGTACATTTGTTACAATTGATGAACATATATTGAAGCACTGCTACTAACCATGGTCGATAGTTTACATTATAGTTTATACTTTGCACTGAAAAACTGTATGTTTTGACAAAATCTTTAATGGTTTGTAGCCATCAATGCAATGTCATGAACAATTCCAATGTCTCAAAAATACCTCATTGGGGAAGATGGGATATCATAAATTCCAAGGTAAGGCACACTGATGGGGTGCTGATTTCCTGGGATTGTCAGCACTGCCTATAGTGTCTAAATGTCTCTAGAGACACCAGGAACAACACTAGTTGAGGCTCTGTATACTGTGACAGACAGTGAAATCCTCCTGAGTGTTGCATAATTGTAATCTCTGGAATGTCTTCCTGACTCATTTTGAAATCTCTTAGCCATTAATAGTAATTTGCATTTAATATTCCCACTTTTTGGCATCTGTCTTTCTCCAAATGCATCATTAGTTGGGGTGGGGTATTAATCCCTCGGTAACAGGGAGGCTCATCCCCAGGAGTCATGGCTCATGTTGGGGGAAAGGCAGTGAATTTATATGCCGTTTGGCTTAGAGAGAGATCATATTTGAGCAACAAAGAGGCCCTAAGTAGGTAACTCTTAGGCAATACATATTACCAAGGCAAATTTCAATTTCATATGAATAGGGTTCATATGTACAAGCATGAATATCAAGCACTCGGTATATTGGTCTGTCCTCTGCCCAACAGTGACAGGAAATCCCTTTATAAACAGTTGCAACCATTCTGCAACCCAACAACTCCCCCAAAACAAAGCCAACCAAAAATAACAATTATAATATTGAAATAATTTAACAAAATTTTTAAAAAATTTGCATTGCAACTTTCATCACCATAGGATTTGTTATCTTTTGTGTATATTGACAATTTCTTCTGTATGTTCCCTCAGTGTCTTATATTTTTTTCACTTCATTGTCCTAGAAGCTTTAGGTTACTGAAAAGTCACAGAATATAAAGGACTTGTAAACAAAAAATCATGCACCTTTGTTAAAGGAAATCAAAGAAGTCCTAAATAAATGGAAGAATATTCCATGTTCATGGATTGGAGATAAAATATCATTTAAGTGTCTGTCCTACACAAATTGATTTAAAGATTTAATGCAATCTTAATAAAAATTACAACAGACCTTTATACCAAATTAGCCAAACTAAATATGAAATTTATTTTGATAGGCAATTGGCCTTGAATAGTAAAAAATGTATTGAAAAAGAAAAATGAAGCTGGAGGAATCATGCTACCTGACTTTAAAGCATCCTACGAAGCTACAGGGGTCAAAACTTCATCAGATTCGCACAAGAAAAGACGTACTGACTAATGGGACTGAAATGCATGTTCTTATATAGATCTTTGCATATATGATCAACTGATATTTGACAAAGCCATTAAGCCCACTCAAATGGTACAGAATGGTCTCTTCAAAAAATAGTGCTTGGAGA
This sequence comes from Cabassous unicinctus, assembly GCA_029593785.1. NCBI lineage: Eukaryota > Metazoa > Chordata > Mammalia > Cingulata > Chlamyphoridae > Cabassous > Cabassous unicinctus. The sequence goes on from JAQZBX010070613.1 coordinate 6,950, forward strand.
ACTGCATATCCATATCCAAAAGAATGAGAAAGGGTCACCATCTCACTCTTTATACAAAAATTAACTCAAGATGGATCAAAGACCTACATATAAGAGCTAAGACCATAAAGCTACTAGAAGATAATGTGTAGAAGCATCTACAAGTTCTTGTAGCAGGAAATAGTTCCATAAACTTTAAACTCAAAGCACAAGTCACAAAAGAAAAAAAATAGATAAATGGGACCTCTTCAAAAATAAAAAAGAACTTTTACACCTAAAGGGAGTTTAAAAGAAAGTGAAATGGCAGCCTATTCAAGAAGAGAAAATATTTGGGAATCATGTATCTCAAAAGGATCTAATATCCAGTGTAAATAAAGAAATACTACATCTCCAAAATAAAAAGACAAAAAACCATTAAATTAAGGTCAAGATAATAGGCACTTCTCCAAAGAAGAAATACAAATGGCTAAAAAGCAAATGAAGGATGCACAACTTCACTACATATTAGGGAAATGCAAACCAAAACTAATATGATATATAATCTTACATCTATTAGATGGGTGGCTATTAAAAATCAGAGAACTTCAAGTGTTGAAGAGGGCATAGAGGAAAGGGAACACTCTTCCATTGTGGGTGGGAATGTATAATGATGCAACCATTGTGGAGGACAGCTGGGATGTTCCTCAGGAAACTAACTATAGAACTACCATATGATCTAGCTAACTCATGGCTGAGTAGATATCCAGAAGATTTGAAAGCAGGGACATTAAGAGATAAATGCATACCAATGTTCATAGATGCATTATTCATTATTGTGAGAAGTTGAAAGAAACCCAAGTGTCTGTCCATCTATTGATGGACATCAACAGATAAATGGATAAGGAAATTGTGGGACAATACAATAGAATATTACTCAGCTATAAGAAAGAAGGCAGTATTACCACAAGGTATGACATGGATGAATTTGAATACATTGTGTTGAGTGAACTAAGCCACTGAATGACAAATATTACATGACCTCACTGATATGACTTAAGCAAATTGAACAGACTCACAGAGCTAGAGTCTAGAAGATAGGTTTTCATGTGACAGAAAAGGATAGGGTGGTGAGTCGATGCTCAATATGGGCAAAACATATGATAAGTGGTAGGGAATGATTTGGCAGACGATGGGGGTGATTGTGGTGCAATGATGAGAATAGTGACAACAGGGCAGAAAATGAGGAGGAATAAGCTGGAGGTTTGAGTTGGAACTGGAGGGAGGGCTGGAGGAAGGAACAGGTGAACTATGGTGATATATATGTCTCTGGTTAAAACAATAATGGTGGGAATGTTCTTTTTGCAAATATGGCAGGGGAAGATTACTGGTGCAGGGTGTTAGAGGTAGGAAGAAATGTGGGACAGTATGCATGCTACTATGGAATATGAAAGTGTTCACCTTGTCATAGTGTGTTATCTAAGTGGGTGGAGACCCACTCAATAAACAAGAAAATACTAAACTCCCATCCTGGGAAGTCCTACTATGTTCTCAATTACAGGGGCAATAATATCTTGAGAACATAGGCAATGCCTAATAAAGTAAAACAGAACAATATGTCAAGCCTACATTATTTATGTAACTATGAACCTTATTCTTCAAAATTGTAACCTAGTGTTTACCATAGGTACTGAGGGGAGGGGAATAGAAGAATAGAATAGATGTAACAAAGAGCTTTTTTAGGGCATTGGAATTGTACTCATGATCTTACAATGACTTATACAGGACATTTTAAATTTTGTCAAAACCTATAAATGTGTATGGTGCAAAATGTAAACCATAATGTAAACCATTGACCATGCTTAGTAGCAATGCTTCAGTATTTGTTCATCAGTTGAAACGAATGTACCATATTCGTTGATATTATTAATAGAGGAAATTGTGAGAGGCTGAGTGGGTCGGGTATATGGGAATCCCCTTATTTTCTATATGATTTTTCTATAACATAAAGCCTCCTTGAATATAAAATGAAAAAAATAAGACCCAGGGGGAACATACAGTAATAATTATCACTGTAAATAAAAGATAACAGATCTTACAGTGATGAAAAACACTGGTTTTATTTTAGTATTTTATTTATTATTATTATTAGAGTTTTTAGTTACTTTTATTTATTTATTTTCTTGTTTTGGGGAAGATTTTTGATTGCACAATGGTTGAAACTGTGTTATGGGACGATCACTGGTATGCAGTGCCTGTGTTGAGGGGATGTGGGGAGAGGGGTGCACCTGGGGTATGCCTCTATGGAATATGACTATGTTCAAGTAGTCATGGGTGTTGTCTCAATGGGTAGAGACCCACACAATAACCAAAAGTATATCGAATTCCAATCCCAGGTAGTCCTACTACATTCCCTAATAGAGTGGCAAGAATCCCAACAGTACATGGGCAGTGCCTATTGCAGGAGCACAGACCAAAATGCCAGGTTCTTGATACTGATGGACATACTTATGAACCTTGTTCTTGTGAAATTGAAACCTAGCCTAGTATTATATATTGCCTAAGAGTTAATTCCTGAAAGTCTCTTTGTTCTTAAAATATGGCTATTCTTTAAGGCAAACTCAGCATATAAACACATAACCATTCTCCTAGCAATGGACATGATTCTCAGAGATAAGCCTCGCTGGCACCAAGGAATTATTACCAAGCACAAGCTAATGATGTATTTGGAGAAAGACCTAGATGAAAAGGGGCAAATATTAAATATATATTAGTTTTTATGGCTAAGAAATTTATAAGTGAGTCAGGATGTCATCCCAGAGGTTACACTTATGTATGTCTCAGGAGGATCTTATGACTAACTGCTACAGTAAACAATGTCTCAAACAGAGGAGCTCCTGAGGGTTCTAGAGACATCTAGCCACTATAGTCAATGGCAATCTCAGGAATTCAGCACCTTATCAGTTGGACTTACCTTGGAATATATGTTCTCCAATGAAAGAGTTAGACTCATTTATAATTTCCCAACACAAGGCTCTTCTTCCCTTTTTGTTTAAACCTATAAATAGCACTATGCTCATTAAATATATGTCCCAGAGACTTAAATCTTTGGTCTGTTCATATGCCAGTTTTGGTATGACTCTCAGCAGAGTTGCAACAACTAATCTCCAGTTCATTGGAATGCCCAGTACAAATAACTGAAGGATGTTGATAGACAATGCTTATCCCAAAAGACATAGACTAAATGCAACTTCAAGTAAGACAGTTCCATCCATCTACCCCATCAGATCTAAGCCTCCTCTCAATCAGAAAAAGAGTGAGCATCACCATCTCAAAATCCTCCAGACTGAGGAATTAACAAACTAACAGGAAATGAAACTATGTACTGAAATAGACTTATTATTATTCTAGTAATGGGAGAACTGGTAACATTGATAAAAAAAGCAGTGGTCACAGGAGGTTCTGAAGGGAGAAAGAGGGAAGAAAAGGTATAATATGTGGATTTGGAGGACATTTGAATTCTTGTGCATCACATTGCAATGATGGATAAAATCCATTATACATTTTGTCAAAATCTATAAAGTAGTATGGTGCAAAGTGTAAACCATAATATAAGCTCTAGACCATGGTTAGTAGCAATGCTTCAACATGTTTTCAACAATTAAACCAAATATACCATACTAATGAAAGATGCTGTTAATGGGGAAGAGTGTGGGAGGGGAAGGGGGTGGGAGATAATAGCAATCCCCCTATATATTTTTGTTGTTGTTGTTGTTGGATATATTTTTTATTTTTTAATTTTTAAAGAAACTTAGATTACATAAATGTTAAACAAAAAATATAAGGGATTTTCATATGTCCCACTCCTTAAACTTCCCACATTTTCCCTCATCTGTAACATCGTTTGTTAGTATGGTACATCTGCCACAATTTATGAACACATCTTGAAGTATTGTCACTAAGTGATGATTATAGTTTATATTGTAGTTTACACTCTCTCCTGTACATTTTTGCAAGTTATTACAAAATGGCCTGTATCTGTCATTGCAATATTACAGTGGTTCTACTTAAGATTTGTGATCCTAAAAATGGAAGAACTTTTTTCATGAATGTGGAGGCAGTGGCCACTGGAGGTTCTTAGGGGAAAGAGAGGGAAAACTAGGTGTAATTTGGGGGCATTTTTGGGACTTGGGAATTATTCCGTATATTTTTGATGTAACATTTATGTAATCTCAAGCATCTTTAAAAATAAAGTAAAATAAGAAAATAACAGTGGATTCCCATACACCCTACTTCCTCCCCACCCCCCACATCCTCCCTTACCAGTAATATCCTACATGAGTATGGTACATTTGTTACATTTGATGAACAAATATTGAAGTACTGCTAAGATCCATGGTCAATGGTTTACATTAGAGTTTGCCATTTGCACCATATATTGTTATAGGTTTTGACAAAATGTATAATGGCCTGTATTCATCATTGCAAGATCATGCAGAACAATTCCAACACTCATTCCTTGCTCTTCCTCACCTTGGAACCTATGGCAACCATAAAGTTTCAATATTTGAAGAATAAGCTTCATAGTTAAACATTAATATTTAGGGCTTGACATACATGTCTGTTTTCTTTTATTAGGTGCTGCCTATGTACTTGAGATATTCTTGCCCCTCTATTTGAGACTATAGCTGGATTCTCCAAGATGGGAGTTTAATGCTTTCTTGTTACTGTGTTGGTCTCCACTCACTACGATAACACCCTATGCTAAAATGTACACATTCATATTCTATACAAGCATGCTCCAGGTGCACCCTTTTCCACATATACTCCCACCACCAATGTCCTGCACCAGTGACACTCCCTTGCCAAATGTGCCCACAAAATTCCTCCATTATAGTTTTATCCACAGAAGTACATATCTCCAGAGTTCACTTGTTCCTTCTTCCAGTCCTCCCCTCAGTTCTATAGATAGTCCATTCCAACCACCCCCACTACTTAGCCTCACATTCCAGCACCATTGCCCCCACTCATGTCCCTGCACCATCATCACCCCCCCTCCATTGCCAAACCACCTCCTTCCATGTAATCATGGATATTGCCCATATTTAGCATTGGCTCACCCACTGTAATCCTTTTCTGTCACCTGAAGACCTATCTCCCAGGCTCTAACTCTGAGTCTGCTCAATAGGCTTAGGTCATATCAGTGAGGTCATGTAATATTTGTCCTTCAGTGAGTGGCTTACTTCACTCAACACATGGTTTTCAAGGTTCATCCATGTTGTCCCCTCTGTTAATACTGCATTCTTTCTTATGGCTGAGTAATATTCCATTGCATGCATATGCCACAATTTACTAATCATTTCATCTGTTAATGAACACTTGGGTTGCCTCCAATTTCTTTTTCAATATATTTTTGGCTATATGGGGCCTCTTGTCCCACCAAATACATTTCATAACTGGCTTTTCCAGTTCAGTAAAAAATGCTGTGTTAATTTTTATTGGATTTGCATTAAATCTGAAAATCAATTTGGGTAGGACAGACATCTTAATGATGTTTAGTCTTCCAATCCATGAACATGAAATAGTCTTCCATTTATTTAGGTCTTCTTTGTTTTCCTTTAACAATGTTGTGAAGTTTTCCTTGTACAAGTTCTTTACATCTTTAGTCAACTTTATTTCTAGATATTTGCTTCTTTTAATTGCTATTGTAAATTGAATTTTTTTCATGATCTCCTCCTCAGATTCTCATTATCAGTGTGCAGAAATGGTACTGCTTTTTGCATGTTGATCTTATATCTTGTAGAAGCTTTGTTGTAGGTTTTGTTGTAGATTTTTCTTATGTTGAACCATCCTTGAATACCAGGGAGAAAACCCACTTGATCATGATGTATAATTCATTTGATGTGTTGTTTGAGGATTATACTCTCCAGCTTCATCAAAGAGATTATTCTGTTGTTTTAGTTTCTTGTGGCAACTTTTATGTGACTTTGATGTTAGGGTGATATGGGCATCAAAAAATGAGTTATTACTGAATATTTTGACAGGTATTCATGAATAAGTTCCATAGAAAATCCAGTGTCTCAAGATACAAACTTTAAAATTAGGCAAAATAATAAAACACATACACGCATACATAATTCAGAAATAAAATGACTTGGTTTATAACCTCTTTCCTCTATTGAAATGTGTAATCCTAGAAAATTTTTTTAACTCATCAGCATCTTATACATTTGAAATTGGAAAAATATGATATATTTAATGATAACTGTATGAATAAATAAATTAGTATATTTATTAAATATTTATTTTTATATACATCTTTAAGATATTATTTTTAATATTGCTGGAACATGGCTTAATCTTTAAGCTAAATAAAAAGGATGTAATTAGATCAAGAACAGAGAGAGTAGAATCAGGTCCAATGGTGGTAGATGCTTAGTCATGAAGGGGACAGAAATGTAAACAGATAAATCATGCCCAGTGTTACAGATTCATGTAGAAGATTATCAAGGGGACAGAAGGTGGGTGGAGTGGGCAGGGGCTTTTTTATAGTTGAACCCTTGGTCCCATGTTCATTTGTGGCTTCATGAGTTGGAAGAATGAGCTGAACTCATTCTTTCCAAAATGTTTTTGAATGTTATCAGATTTCATAGAAATGTATTTCTGGATGATTTCATTATATTCTAGATGAAGTTACTGGCTAGTAAAAACAGTAACAAAATATTGAGAGTTTCAAATGTATGGCAAAAATAGCCTAAGGGCCATGAGGGGATAACAGAAAGTATATTATTGTATTATTATTATTATAGTAATTGAGAAGGGGTGTAAAATCAAATGAAAGTAGATGTATATAAGTTAAACATGTTTACAATGTATCTGAATCAAAAAGTAATATCAGAAATCGAATTACAATTTACAAGGTAATGGGGAAGATAAAATACACTTAATTAATCCAAATGAAAACCAACAATTAGTAAAAAATAAATAAGCCTAAAATGTAGGTAAAGGCTAGAAGGGGCAAGATGGCATCAGTTTATGTGGGCACTCACAATCTCTATCACAGTGGACAGCTGATTGGGAACAGGATCCTGCCCGAGTGGTTTGTTCTGGGAGCCCACGGAGTGAGAATCTTAGGGACATTGATCTGGAGGGAGCTGGACAGTGAGGTGGATTCCTCAAGATAAAATTGTGAGTTTTTCCCCAGCCAGCTAAGCCCCACCCTCAGGGCAAAGGGCTAGCATGACCCCTGAGTCCTGCCGGAAATCCGGTGAGAGGAATCATTCTCTGAGAGTGGGAGGGTTCTGGCAGAGGGTGGAGAGGAGTTTCCTTTCTGTGGGTTTGGCTGTCTGGACCACCTTGCAGGTTTGGGGATCAAACCAGCTGTCTTGAAGTGGCACCAGGCTGAAGGGAGAAGCAAATCTGCTGAGGAAGCCTGATTTACCTAACTGCCCTGTGAAACTAGGCTTGGTTTGGGAGGGGGCGGTGTCAGCCAATTTTATTGTTCTGCGCTGATGAGTATCAGAGTCTCAGCTCCCCTGGGGAAGCCAGGCAGTGGGAAGTGTTTGATAAGTTTCGAGTCCCCTCAACAGAGGGGGTGGTCTAGAAGAGGCCTTCTTTTAGCTCCTTTATTTCTAAAAAAAAAAAAAAAAGAAGGTTACTTTGAAATAAAATTAACTTAGTTTAATCGCTGAAATCTGCCTCAAAATCTGAAGATAGACACCTGCAGGGTAATTGATTGATGAACACAAGCAGGCTGAGAGACTCCACAAGGGCCCAAGGAATGTTGTTCTTCCTTAGCTTTGTTTGACTGCTTGCTTGTGTGGTTGTTTGGTTTTCCTATGCTTGTTTCTTTGTTTCTTCCTTTTCTTTCCTCTTTCCTCTCCCCTCCACCCTCCCCCTTTTAAATTAGGTGCTGCTAGCTTGTTTCTTCTTTGCTGTGCTTCTCCTTCTTTGATTTCCCATTCTCTGTGTATATTGATTTTGTCTACCAACACTATCTCTTTTCCTACCTTCATCTTCCTACCTTCTGCTTTCTGTTGTGGTTCTTACCTTCCACCTTTTTTCATTAGTCCACAACTTCATGGGTGTTGATTTCTATCTTGTCAATTCTGTTTTCTTTTATTATTATTATTATTATTTTTCCTTTCAGCCCTCTCTTTACTCTTTCTCTCTCTCCTCATCAGTCTGGCATTTTAAATCATTCTAGATATTTTCCTCTATTTGATTTCCCATTCTATTGTAGGTATTCCACTTTTCTTTCCTATTACTCTACACTGCCTATATGGGTTAAATATTCATTTTACTAAGTCTTGTAAGGCCCCTCTTCTAACTTTTATCAATATTACTATTATCCTTTTTTCTTTCTTACCTCTTTCGATTCCTAGGGCCCTAATCCTTTTCCTTCAAGGGAACATAGAAAAAAGCAAGGAAATAGAACAAGAAGAACAAAGTGTCAAAGAGAAAACTTAGCACACACACAGAA
>JAQZBX010070614.1:0-15386 GCA_029593785.1 Cabassous unicinctus
GCTTGAGCCACCTCCATTCCCTGCTTTGTTGTGTTTCTCATTATGCTTTTCCTCCCTGTGTCTCTTGTTGCATCATCTTGTTGCATCACCTCGCCACACCTGCCCATCGCGTCAGCTCACTGTCTTCTTTAGGAGGTACCGAGAACCTCTGCTCCCTGCTTTGTTGTGCCTCTCATTATGTTTTTCTTCTTGTGTCTCTTGTTGCATCATGTTATGTCAGCTTGCCACGCCTGCCTATAGTGCCAGCTCACTGTCTTCTTTAGGAGGCACCGGGAATCAAACCAGGGACCTCCTATGTGGTAAGCGGGAGCTCAATTGCTTGAGCCACATCCACTTCCCAATACTCATTATTTTTGCTTTAATCTTTTGAAACACAACTCATACTCAACCCACTAGAATGTTATGGTTCATGAAGGCAGGGACTTTTTTTTAACTATAGCCCCAGTACATAGAACTGTGCCTGGCACTTAGTAGACAAATATTTGGTAAATGAATGCATGATGTGAATATTAGGAATCAAGTTTTCTTATCCATGCCATCTAAAGTTTTCTTTCTTTTTTTATAAGGATTTAAAATAGCTTACAAAAATATAGCCATTAAAATTTTTAATTTAAATTAAAAGAAGTAAATTATTAAAAAATAATAAATGAGAAATAAGTGGGAAGTGGATGTGGCTCAAGCAACATGGGAGGTCCCGGGTTCATTTCCTGGGGCCTCCTGGTGAAAGTGAGCTGGCCCGTGCGGAGAGCTTGCACAACAAAAAGAGACAAAGAGAAGAGACAATGAGAGACACAACAAACCAGGGAGCTGATTGAGTGCCTCTCCCCCAAATCGGATGTCCCAGGATCAGTTCCCAGTACCTCCTAAAGAGAAGACAAGAAGAGAAGACAAGCAGACACAGAGAGCACACAGCGAATAGACAGGAGCGCAAAAACAACAAGCAGGGGGGAATAAATAAATAAAATAAATCCTTTAAAAAAATAGGAATAAATGAATGCAAAGGTCAGGCCAAAGAGAAAATAAGGATAAATAAGTTAAAACTAGAAGTAGTTGGGGAGCTGGTAGCTCAGTGGTTGAGCGCTGGCTTCCCACACAAGGTCCCAGGTTCAATCCCCGGCCCCAGTATCTCAAAAACAAAACAAAACAAAACAAAAACCTAGAAGTAGAACCTACTAAACCACTGGGGTGTTTACATGTAATTTCAAAAGCTAAATATGCTACCTGAGACAAGTGCAGCATCAGAGAACATATCAGAAGGATTTCTACAATATAGTTAGATGCTCCTTCTCAAGATCTTTCCTACTTAATATCATTAATCTTCAAAAAGGCAGCATAAAAAGACAAACTAGATATCCCAAATTACACCACCTAGTAAATGGTCAAGATTACAACCTTGGGGAAGCGGGTGTGGGTCAATGGATAGAGCTCCCGTTTACCATACGGGAGGCCCCGGGTTCACTTCCCGGGGCCTCCTTGTGAGAGCAGGCCGGCCAGCGCGGCGCGGTGGGCTGATGCAGCAGGACCTCACAGCAAGGGGGAGATAAGCAGACACGGAAGAAACACACAGCGAATGGACACAGCAAACACAAGCAGCAAAGGGGGGATAAATAAATAAATAAATAAATCTTTAAAAAAAAAAAAAGATTACAACCTTGAGCAATAAAAACAATATTTCTATAGCATGCATTATAGCCCTTGGTACTCATATTTAGGAATGCTGCTGTATCTTATTCATTTTTGTATTTTTCATAACACCTATGATTTGCATACAGCACATTCTCAAATATGGATGAACAAATATATTTTCTAAAAAGTCTCATCAAATCCTTTATTAACTAATATTAACTAGTAAATGCCCTATAATAAATGAATACATTTTGATTTTCTAACTAAAAAGAGCTAATTACTCACTGTGATAAGGTCATCTCTGGCTCTGAGAACTTTAAGCCTTGCTTGATTCATCAAATTGGACATCTGACTACAGAAAAGTTGGAAAAATAACATCAGTAGCACATAAAAACATAAACCATAGAGAAATAAATATAAAGCTTCCGACGCATACAATGAAGATTGGATAAGCAACAAATACTTCTCTTGCAAATGGCCAAAGAGAAACCCACTAAGACACAATTAGTGTTTTCTACCAACTTATTTTTGAAGCTACGGAAACAAGGAAATATTTATTGAGTATTTGCCAAATGGCAAGGATTTTCATATCAGTTATTCCATTTAAATCTTTCAATAATCCTATGAGTCCTCCATTGTCACAAACAGGGAAAGAAAAGTTTGCAACTTGCCCAAGGTCAGATAAGTAGTAACCCCAAAGCTCCTGCTCAGTCCTCTTGTCTCACAAACTTTTTAAAGCTTTTTCAGTTTATTACCATGACCAGGATCTACTTACATTTTCTTTTGCTGCTCAATCTGCTTTTCTTTCTTCTCATAGTATTCCATAATCTTCAGTCTTTGGGTTTGCACAAGACGACCTTTCTCAATGTTGAACTCCTCTTCTGCCTACCCAAGAATTAATTCACATTAATTCATTACTCCAGATTTTAATGAACAATTTTATTTTAAGCAGCTGGTGACCAAGGTCTATGACTACCTTACCTATGACTACCTTATTCCATATCTAAAACAGGAAAGTTGCTGTGACTCTCATCTTCCAAGATTATTTCCAATTTATTCAAAAGGAAAGATTGGTGATTTTTCATCATAAATCATCAGCCAGAAAACTAACAATTTCATCAAGGATAATCGTACCCAGCAACAAAATTACAAAGGATATAGTTAGGAGATTGATTCTGTTCATGAAAAAAATTATGTATTCTAAATTTAATCCACTGCCTTAGTAGTGGGGGTAATGAAAAGAACACAGAATTAGGAGTTTAGGATCTCTGGGTTACTGTCTATGAAATGTAACAAGTCAAGTAACCTCAGTCTTAGTGTCCTTCCTTGTAATATGAAACAATAACGAGTATTCTTTGCTCATAAATTGAATAAATGAAATAAATGTAACGGTCCTTTTAAAAATATAAATCAGCTTAAATATAAGTTGTTAGTTTTAATCAGTACAAATTATTGAGGTCATCTTAGTGTTATCAGATATCTGTGATTTTTAAAGCAGTAAGAAATTATGATTTTGGAAAGATTAGCTAAAATTGCTGATTTAGATATTTACTGTTTGGTACAGGCACTTGAGCTTTCACATTTTAAAATGAATGCTTAAGAGCTTATTTCTAAACCTATCATAGGGGAAGCGGGAGTGGCTCAGTCGATAGAGCCCCCATTTACCATATGGGAGGCCCCGGGTTCGCTTCCCGGGGCCTCCTTGTGAGGGCAGGCCGGCCTGCGCAGCCCAGTGGGCTGATGCAGCAAGTCCTCACAACAGGAAGCGGGTGTGGCTCAACTGATAGAGTCCCCGTTTACCATGTGTGAGGCCCCGGGTTCGCTTCCCAGGGCCTCCTTGTGAGGGCAGGCCAGCCTGCGCGGCACGGTGGGCTGATGCAGCAGGACCTCACAGCAAGGGGGAGATAAGCAGACACGGAGAAGACACACAGCGAATGGACACAGCGAGCACAGGCAGCGAGGGGGGGATAAATAAATAAATAAATAAATCTTTAAAAATAAATAAATAAATAAATAGATAAATAAACCTAGCATAGGAAATAAGTTACAGATGATGGCATTATAAGAGTATAAGACTACTTTAATTAGGAATGCATCTGCTAGCTGAAAAAAGAATTTCTGTATTTGGCCCAGAGAGAAACAAGGGAGCTAGTCATAACAAGAAACTGCAGTGCCTCTACAACCATCACAACAACGCCAAACAGTGCTAGTCAACTGTTAGATATTAGTGGGAGGCTAAAGTTTTTCTTAAATGATAAATTAATAAAACAGTTCAAAGTTTCAGAAAGTTTTAGTCCTAACTACCAAGCACATACAATTTTGAGGCTGTCCTGGTAAGTGAAAAATGTAACTAAAGTAGAATAAGTTAAAAGGACAAGGAAAATAAAATGTTAGACAATGTATTCTGGTCATATTTAAAAGTAAGCTTTTAAAATGCCTACTTATTATGACTATACTTAGGAAAAAGGAAAATCTGATACACTGTTGACAAGTATAAATTGGTACAAACAATGTCAATTGGAAATATATATAAGCATTTTTTTTTTAAGATTTAATTAATTTATTTATTTCTCCCCACCCCATTGTTGTTTGCACTTGCTATGTGCTGTGTCTTTTGGAGGCTCTGGGAACTGAACCCAGGAACTTTGATGTGGGAGGGAGGTACCTAATCACTTGAGCCACCTCCATTCCCTGCTTTGTTGTGTCTCTCATTGTTTTTTTTTCCTTGTGCCTCTTGTTGCGTCATCTTGTTGTGTCAGCTTGCTGAGCCTGCCCACCATGCCAGCTCACTATCTTCTTTAGGAGGCGTCGGGAATCGAACCACGGACCTCCTATGTGGTAGGCGGGAACTCAGTCGCCTGAGCCACAGACACTTCCCTGTAAGCACTTTAAATGCTGAATGAATGTCATCTTTGTGTTGGACAGCAGCTTTCATTTTAATTTTCTATACACCCAAACTATTTTTTCCCCCCAAAAGAGCCCAAAGTACTGAAAAAACAAAAACAACCAAAAAATACTGCACACTCCCCTAACAAACCATCACAATTAACCCCAATGCTAAATGTCTGAACTTTGGATTCCATGAGAAAATTAACCCATCCATTACTTTTCTATCTCCTACCATAAAATTGCAGGACACATACTGGCAATCAGAACAATAAGAAACAGGAACATTTTTTTAAAAAAAAACTTAGTTCACTTCAAAAAATAAACTAACAGACAAAAACAAACTTAATTGTTTCTCCAGTGTTCTAAAAGATGAATAAATGAGCACAGATTGGTTAAATGACATGACCAAGGTCTCCTTGTTAATGAAGGAAAAAAAAAAGCTTGATCATATTCACATCTCATAAAACTAAGGTAGCGGATGTAGCTCAAGGGGTTGAGCAACTGCTTCCCACGTACAATGTCCTGGGTTCAATGTCATCACCTACTGAAAAAAAAAACTAAATCCCATATTCTTTTCCTTTTTTAACCTTTGGCATTGATATAGTACTTTCTTTGCCTTTGCGACAAAAATATTACAATATTACTGCTAACTATAGTCTATAAGTTACATTAGTTGTATTTTCCCCATGTTATCACTGTATTCTTAACACCTTGTCATTTTTTTTAAACATCAACAAGACAGATATATTCTTACAAGTCCTATGCGTTACATTGTTAAGCAATTTTACTAATACTTGCTGTTTAGCAAAAGAGAACAATATGAAACTTGATACTTAAAACTAGATAGAAAATAGAATCTCACCTTTGCGTCTATTTCTTCTGCTTTCTCATTAGCTTCTTGTTCAATGAAAGCCATCATGTGCTTAATCTATAAGGAAAAAAGAAGGGTATTTTATTTTTTAATCCAATAAGAGAAAGTAAAATACCTGTCTTATGTACCAGGCACTACATACAAAGCTAAGTGAGATCACTTCAGCCCTCGGGGAATTTACTAACCGGAATTTGCTCTAGCAGATGGACAAGATATAACACCACCAATAAATAGGACCTTATCCACAAGCAACTTGGAGCCTATGGGGGAGAGAGGACTGTTACACACACACCTTACTCCACTCCAATCCCCCTTCAGCCAGGCCCCCTCTTTCTCTTCTTCATCTCTAAAGAAAAGTGTCAGAACTTTCTTACGTCCTGCTCTCAGCATACTTCAATCTCACTTCTGCCCTCTCCACTTCACAAAAAGTACCCTCCTAAAGTCACAACAATCTCCTTGCCCTTAAATCTCGGCCTCCTCTTACTTGGTATGTTGCCCCCCCCACCTGCATCCATGACTTCCTGCCCTGTGCCTTGGTTACTCCTCAGCCTCCTCTGGGCCTGCTCTTCTTGCTCTCGTTCCTAGGCAGCTCTTCCTGGACATTCTACTTGCAGTAACCTCAAACTTAGCACAGGCAACACCGACCGCTTTTCACGCCCCTCCCCGCTGACCTCTATCTTGGGGAGCGGCACCAACACTCAACTTGTACCTCAGTGCTCACACCTACTCAGTCACAGGGTCTAACAATATTCTCTTCGGATAGCTCTTTAATTTGTCCACAGCTCTCCATCTGCACAGCCACTATCCCACGTCTCAGCTGAGTCATTCCAACAGCTTCCAAATGTCCTGTTCCCTCCCTAGCCACTCTAGGTTGCAATCAGAGAGGCCTTTTTAAAATGTCTAGCGTATCATGTATCACCCCCCCCAGACACTTACATTTCTCTTTGCCCGTAAGCTAAAGTGCCAAGATCACAGAAGTTACATGATCTGATCACTGCTTACATTCCCTGCATCATATGGAACAGGCCCTTCACCACTCCTCAAACTTAGTTCACTCTTTCATTTCTGAGTTCACCATTCTCTTGCTCACCTGCAAGATTTCAAACATACTGTTCCCTCCTTCTACTTGGAACTCTCTTCCTCCCCCTCTTCACCTAGCTATCTTCCTTTATTATTACTACTTATTATTATTAGAGAAGTTGTAGGTTTATAGAAAAATCAAGCAGAAAACTGAGCTAGCCTCTTGGGCCTCCGCTTGCTTCACTTCCTTGGAAAGTGTTTCCTAAGTCCCCACCCGTGTGCACTCAGGACATTCTACTTCCTGTCACAGCACCTAAGCACAGACTTGTGACTGTCTGCTCACTCCTACCCTCAACCAAGCTAGGAAGAAAAGGAACCTGGAGCTTGACCGCGAAGGCTCTTAAACACTATGTGTTAAAGGGGTTTACGCCTCCGGCCACAATTAGAGAATGAAGTCCACCGAAGGCTTTTGAATGGAGCTTGGGGTGACTGATCCAACTGAGACTTATACATGAAATACTGTCTCTTAGTGGCAGATGTAAAATATACCCAAGTAAAGGCTAAAAAGTAAATGAGAAATGAAAAATGGATATAGTGACGAGAGAAATATCTTTGAAGAACTTTGGCTACTGCTGTAGTCGAGGATTTTTTAAAAAAAAATTAAACATATATTAAATATATATAAAGCAATGGAACATCTCTTAAGTACAGACAACACAAAATATCATCATCAATAATATTTTCAAGTTTCTCTTTTCAATATTGATAATAAAACATAAACAAAAGACAAAAAAAAAAAAATATATATATATATACCCAAGTGAAAACTGGCTATATTTTACACCACAAAACAAAAAACTCCCTGGCAGTGGGATAGTTCCATTTCATAGGGGCTCTACCTGGAAGGATAAATCTGGGGAAAAAAGCTAATTACAAAAATTCATGTAAGACTTTTAGGTTATTAATTCATTTTAGTTATTAATTCTCCCATGAGTATAGGGATCTTGTCTGTCTTTAAGACCACTGAAGCCCCGGAACATGGAACAACCAAGACAATAGTAGGTGCAAAATAAATATGTGAGTGAAGGTACCTACAAGTATATGAAAGTAAGTTAAGGTGGTGACAGTAGCACTGTGAATGTGAACAAAGCCACTAAATTGTATGCTTAGAAGAGGTTGAGAAGGAAAATTTTATATTGTATATATGATTTCAAATTTAAAAAACGAGAGAGAGAGAGAAAAAGACTAAATAGACAAATGACAATTAAATGCAATACATGACCCAGAACTGGATCTGATAAGAGGTAAAAATTCCCAAAAGCACAGTATGGGGATAATTGAAGGAAAAATGAGAATACAGACTGTAAGCTTTCTATTAACATTAAATTTCTTGAACTTGGTACCTGCAGTTAATGAGGCTACATAAGTGGATATCATTTTTCTTAGGAAATATTTATAGAAGTGTTAAGTGTTCAAGGAGCATGATGTATGTAATCTACTCTCAAATGTTTAGAAAATAGATAAATAGAAAGATAGATGAGAGTGAGAGAGAATGATATAACAAATGTGGCAAAATGTTAAAAGTTGATAAATCTAGGTATCTGGGTAGGAGGTATGTTGGGGTTCTCCATACTGGGTTTTTGTTTTGTTTTGTTTTGTTTTTTTGAGGTACCAGTGCCAGCGATTGAATCTGGGACCTCACATGTGGGAAGCCAGCACTCAAACACTGAGCCACATGGGCTCCCCTGAGTTGGTTTTTTTGCTTGTTTGCTTGTTGTTGGTTTTTTTTGTTGTTGTTTTTAGGAGGCACCTGGAACCTAACCAAGGACCTCCCATATGGGAAGCAGACACTCAATCGCTTGATCCACATCTGCTCTGAGTTGTTTTTTTTTTCATAGTTTTGTTTTTTTTTAAATATTTATTTTATATATTTATTTCTTCCCACCCCCTCGTTGTTTGCATTCGTTGTGTCTGTTTGTTGTGTGCTGGTTTCCTCTTTTTGGGAGGCACCAGGAACCGAACCTGGGACCTCCCATGTGGGAGGGAGATGCCTAATCGCCTGAGCCACTTCCACTCCCTGCTTTGTTGCAGCTCTCATTGTGTTTCCTTGCTGTGTCTCTTGGTCGCATCATCTCACTGTGTCATCTTGCTGCGTCAGCTTGCCACACGAGACCATAGCATCAGCTGGCTGTCTTGCGCATCTTCTCCAGGAGGTACCCGGAACCAAACCCGGATTTCCCATGTGGTAGGCAGGAGCTCAGTCTCCTGAGCCACATCCGCTTCCCCTGCTCCCAGTTTTTTATTATTTTTACAATTGTCCTGTAAGTTTCAAATTACTTCAAAATAAAGTTTTGTTGTTTTTTTTAAAGTGAGTTAAGGGAAGTGGATGTGACTCAAGCAGTTGGGTGCACGCCTACCACACGGAAGGTCCCAGGTTCAGTTCCCGGTGCCTCCTAAAAAGAAGACAAGCAGAGAGCAAGCACAAAAAACCCAAGGGTGGGGTGGGGAGAATGGGGGACTAGATAAATAAAATAAACCTTTTTAAAAAAGTGAGCTAAGAAAATATAATAGTATGGTTTTAGAAGGGACAGATTTATTCTTTTATCAAAATTCTTAAGATCTACCCTACTCTCAAAGGGCCAAAATAATTACAATGACCAGAGCCTATTTTATTGATGATAAAATATTTAAAAGAAAAATTTCAAGCCCTGAAATTTCTGAGATACCTAATCCAAAGCTACATTTATGGAAAATTACTGTGACCTTGCTAAAAGGATTATTTCCCACATATTTGGGTAGTTGTAGGACTTGGTGAGGAATGGAGTCTCCAGCTTGACGCCCCACTGAACTGGAGTTTTAAGAGTAGTTTAGCTAAATACGATAATCAAAACGGATGTTTATAAATGCTACAAGCAGGTTTGGCCTCTACAGGTGAGCCCTGATTCAAATGTGCATTATCTGCCTTTATCACTCATGCTAGACCCTCAGCTACCAGATTTGACTAGATCAGCAGAGCCTATTTACAGTCAACATGATCACATTCTGTCTTTAGGAGTTCCAAGCAGAGAAAGAGCTGCCCCTTAAGGGCATTTAAGTCCAACTCTAAGGCAGAAAAATCTGGCCTTCTAAAAAAAAAAAAAATTCTTCCTGCTAACTCAGTAATTAAACTTTTGGGGTAAGAGTCTTTTGTAAATCTCAGGAACTATATAATCACACTCCCCAGACCAAAAAGCAAAAACTCACAAGTATTTTAATACAATGGAGAAGAAGTCAGGGAATCCAGGATTTATCAAGCACCCTACTCTGTGCTTGGCCTATTCACTGCTGGGAATGGGGGGGAAACCATATTGCACTCATGGAGCTTACACTCTAGTGTAGAAGAGTACAGACTATAGATTTCTCCAGTCTTTCAATTTCATGGAAAGAAAAAATATTTTGGTCTAGGATATATACTGTGTTACCTCTCTACTATATTTTTCTGGGAAAGTTTTAGTCTTCAATGCACGCTAACAAGAGGAAGTAGAGAATTAGTCTAAAATTGTGACTACTAGAGTATGTGGCAGGCACTGTAACTCTCCACTGCATCGGGTTTTTCCCATATTAAAAATCAGAAGCACTGACGACAAATGTTCAAACAAACTCTGTTTTGTAAGATTTCTTACACTTCCCCATCAATGCTATTTTTGTTACCCTATCTCCCTTTTGTGATTAGCACTAGAATTATTAAATAAACACCCCATTTTTCTTAGGGCGTATTTGGTTTAAAATCAAATGAAAAGACATATTCAAGGAAATGGAAACATCCAAGGGGAAAAAAATATTTATCCTATTGCTCATCTAAGAAGACTCATAAGTCAATGTACTTTAGTCAGAGAATTTTCCTAGTACTTCGAAATGAAGTGGGTTTAGTTCTCTAAACTATGGGGAGATTAAATAGCAGCCTTAAATTCCTTCTTCTGAAACATCTATTAGCAATGTAACTACTATACACAAGGACCATTAAAATGGAAACCACTTTTCCTCATGTTGGTTAAAGCTCTATTGATACAACTAATCCCTCTCAAAGACTGGCATTACAACATTCCTAATGCCCACAATCTTGAGGGTGTGTGGGATTTTTTTTTCTAATTAAGCAAATTTCCCAGGACCGATCACACACTTGCAAAATTCTTGTAGGTCCACGACTCCCATAACAGTCAATTCTTCCCATAAACCTTGACTCACCTACTTTGTGCCAAACACTGGTAGGCGATGGGGCTCATAAATGTAAGAAAAAGAGGAATTCTTGCATTTGACAAATATTAGCATACGGCCTAGAGAGCGACAAACCACGGCAACGCATTATGAGAGAGGAGACTCCTCCGACATGAAGATTAACAATTCATAAAGTGAATGACCTCAAAACAACATTGGAAGCAGCTATCTCCCCTCAGCACTGTTTCTTTTCTTTCATATACCGTGAGCTCTTCCCTCAGGGTTAGAAATCAAGCGATGAAGAGACTGTTTTCGATCCTTGCACATATCTCTGCTCTGTCAAATACGGCGAATACCCCTGGAAAATAAGGACTGCCGAGACGGGAGCCAAAGAGCCAGGTGAAAGCCAAGGCACTCACAGGCACCGCGCGCGAGGAAGAGGGCAGCGCGCAAGATGCTAGCAGAAGTCCCAGGAGCTGCGGGGCAATACCTGTCAGCAACCCCCTCTCCCAGGACAGGCCACCAGGACACGGAAACTTGGGGTAAGGGACCCTCCTTGGACATCAGGGCTGCCCAAGGCCCTCGCCGTCCCTGAGCAGGGGCTCCAACCCACCACCACCGGGACCCGCACCGCGGTTTCCCCTCACCTGCTTTTGCACGTCAGCATCGCTGAGGGCCATGGCGAAAGCGATGCTAGCCTGGTGGGCGAGACTTCAAGTTGAGACTTGAAAAGGGTGGTGGGAGGAAAGGGAGAAGAAAACCCGGCGCAGGAGCCGCTTTCCTTTGCTTTCTAACCCCGGCTTCCGGTTCCAGCCAGGTGACCGCTAAGTCACGCCCCAAGCTCCTTTTCAGCCAGTGAGAAGAGAGCGGCCCGGGAAGTCCCGCCCCGCCCCGCCCTCTCCTGGTTGGGCGCGTGCGCAGGCGGCCCCACCTCTGAGTGCTTTTACGTCGCTGGCTCGTGACTTTGCCTGTGAGGCTTTCCTCGACTACCTGCCGCAGAGTCAGAGATGATAAGGAGTTTTTGCGTCTGGAATCGGTCGGGCCATTTGGATTTCTCCCATTTGGATTTTTCCTGCTTGAGAGCCCTTGTATTTTTTTTTTTTTTTTTTAAAGTTTGATCATTTTATTTATACCCAAACCAGAATTATTTTAATTTTGCTTATCTGGTTTTAATGGAATAAGCACATCAATATTTTATTAATAGACTCTAATTTTAGAACAATTTTAGATTTATAGATTAAAGAAAAATTGAAATAGAACAGATAGCTCCCATATACCAGTGGTTCTTAACCTTTTTTGTTCCATGGACCCCTTTGCCAGTCGGGTGAAAACCACAGGCCTCTTCTCAGAATGTAGAGGCAGATAGTTTTATGACCTTCAACTAGCGTTGGGTCTAACGATTACTATAATTTCGAATTGTGGAGGAGTATAAGAGATTTTTTGAGATATGCAACAAGTGTAACGTGATATGAAATGAATACTACTGTAATTTATTGCATACATTAAAATGCCAGATTTCAGTTAGAGGCCAGAGAAAATAAAGATAAGTTGATATCTTTCAATTCAAGCTCATGGACCCCCTGGTTAAGAACCCCTGCCATATACCAACCTCCTCCACCCGCAGGCACACAGTTTCCTCTGTTATTAACATCTTATATTGGTAGGGTACTGTTGTCACAATTTTAGAACTGATATTTTATTTTTAACAAATCAATTTTATTGATACATAAGAAAGCATACCATTCATCTAAAGTGTATAATCGATGATATTTGGTATAATCACATAGTTGTGCATTCATCACTTCAATCATTATTAGAGCCTTTTCATTATTTCAATAATAAAAAATAGACGAACCAGAAAATTGTTCACCTCTCAATCTGTTTGCCCTGCTTAGAACCGATATTGATGCATTATTATCAATTTATTTAGATTTCCTAAATTTATTTATTAAAGTTCAATTTATTTAGATGTCCTAAGTTTTAACCTAATATCGTTTTTCTCTCCCAGGATCCCATCCAAGATACCAGTTACTTTGAGTTGTCTCCTCAGGCTCCTCTTGACTGTGACCGTTTCTCAGACTCCCCTTCTTTTTGATGACCTTGACAGTTTTGAGGAGTAAAGATTAGGTATATAGTAGAATGTACAATTGGTGATTACATTGGTGTTACGGGGATTGGGGAGGAAGATCACAGAGGAAAAGTTCCATTTTCATCATATCAAGGCAACATGCTAGCAACATGATTTTGGACTGTTGAAGTTGACCTTGATCACCTGGCTGAAGCAGTACTTGCCACATTTCTCTGCTGTAAAGTTATTCCCTGCCCCCTTCCTTACTGTACTCTTTAGAAAGAAATCACTATGTGGTGCCCACTCTTAGGAGGTGGGGAGATATGCTCCATTACCTTTATGATGGAGTATCTACATAACTTATTTGGAATTTATTAGCACAAGACTATTTTGAATGATTTTTCAACATCATTCATAGGACCTACTAAGACAGTTATTCAGAAAATTAGGGCAGAAATTCCCCCACACTTGGTTGCATTCTTTTTGTTTGGATTTTTACTTCAAGTTGCAATTTTTTCCCCCCCAAACCAGGAAGATGAAAACTTATTTTTAGGATAGACTCCTAGAACTAGACTTTATGAGTCAGAGCACACACGTTTTTTATTATTCACTTTTTATTTTGAAGAATTTTCAAATATAATAAGTTGTAAGAGCAATGCAATGAATTTCTTTCACCCAGATTGACCAGTTAACATTTCAGTGCATTTGTTTTATTCACTTTCTTTTTAGGCACACACACACGCACACATACTATTAATGTTACTTCTGCTGAACCACTTAAGAATAAATTGCTGACAGACATCATGGGTCTTTCAATATTTGTTTCATCAGAGCAAAGATATTCTGTTACATGCCACAATACATTGATCAAATTCAGGAAATTTAACATTGATACAATGCTTTTTATCCAGTCCACATTTTATCTAGTCCATATTCAAAATTTGCCATGTGTCCCACTAACGTCCCTTATAGCAATTTTTTTTTTCCTGATCCAGGTTCAAATCCAGGGTCACCTATGGCATGAATTATCATGTCTTTTTAGTCTCCTTTACTCTGGAGTGGTTCCTCTTTCCTGACATCTTTTGACAATGACATCTTTGAAGAATACAAGCCAGTTGTAAAAAGTCCCTCAATTTGGTTTTGTCTGATAGTTTGGTAATACATGGTGAAAATGGTGGCACAACATTTTGAATATAATTAACACTCCTGAATTTTATACTTGAAAGGGGTTAAAATGGGAAGTTTTATGTTGTATATGATAACATTAAAAATAAAGAAATACAGTTAAAGATATATTTAATATCCCCCTTTGTGCCCCGTCCCCCACCCCAATGTTAATGCTTTTTAAAACTACAGTTTCTGCAGTGTTTTGCTGATTCACTGAGGAATAGGCCAGGTCTTGTCAGATAAGAATGTGGTAAGCTTCACAGAGACAATCTCTGGAGTGAAGACGTTATTATGAGTTCATGCAAAGATTAACCAAGTGGTAGTTTTCCAAATTCCATTTCCATCTATACTAGCTTAACTCTTGTGAAGAAACTTTATTAAAACAGCTTTTCAGATAAATTCCAAAATCCCACTCCTAGATAAGCCAACTTGCCTAGGTCGTCACCAAAATCACTGGCTTAGAAGACTGTCAGATATAGACACAGAGAGATGGTTTTGGCATACCTTGATTATTGTCTCACCTACTCCCTCACTGAGGATTCACTCTTTAGTTTAATGAGAAATCGAGTCAGCAGTATAAACAAACTCTTGAATTTGTTTGCTGGGGAGGACACAGAGGGAGAGACTGGAAATAACTACATCATCTCACTGTTGGAATGTTTGAAGAACCAATTTTAAAAGGAAATGGTAACAGGGAAGCGGGTGTGGCTCAGTGGATAGAGCCCCCGTTTACCATATGGGAGGCCCGGGTTCGCATCCCGAGGCCTCCTTGTGAGGGCACGCCGGCCTGAGCGGTGCGGTGGGCTGATGCAGCAACCTCACGGCAGGAAGCGGGTGTGGCGCAATGGATGGAGCCCCCGTTTACCATATGAGAGGCCCCGGGTTCCCTTCCCGGCACCTCCTTGTGAGGTCAGGCCCTCTCGCACGGCGCGGGCTGATGCGGCAAGACCTCACAGCAAGGGGGAGATAAGCAGACACAGAGAAGACATGCAGCGAATGGACACAGCAGCACAAGCAGCAAGGGGAAATAAATAAAATAAACAAATCTTTAAAAAAAAAAAAAAAGGAAATGGTAGCAGAAAGTAGTGGCACTCTTCTCTCAGGTGCCTGCACTTTTGCTCCTTTCTAACCAATTTTCCACACAGCAGAGATTTTAAACCTAGATGGCTTCATCTCACTCCCCAGTTTATAACCCCATAGCTCCCACTTACTAGAGAACCCCTTAAACCACGGTCTCTGTGAGTGCTGTCTGACCAGAGCCTGCCTACTTGACTCATTTCACTTCTCTTTGTTCACCACCTCAAAGCTAGACTGGTTTCCTTCCAATTCCTCAAAACCCCAAGCTTTTTGCCTGAAAAGCTCTTTCCTACACTTACCCTTTAGCTTATTTTCATTCTTTAGGCCTTAACTTGAAAATATTCCCTCCTCAGAGGGCGCTTTTCCTGAAGACCCTTTCACCTCAGTCTCTATTCCAGCTCCTTGTTTGTTTACTTCAGAACACACTACAACCTTTAATTGTTGTATCTATTTTTCTGTTTTTGTTTTCTTGTT
>JAQZBX010070615.1:0-15375 GCA_029593785.1 Cabassous unicinctus
AAAAAAAAAAAAAAAAAAAAAAAATCTGACATCCCATTCCAAACTGTGGATAGAAACTTTGAAGTGTGGAACCCAGAATTTTCACTTTGGAGGTATTTTGCCTTGCTACTTTTTTTCCTACTGCTAATTTTCATTCATTTGTACAATTAGGGGAAGACTGTGTTTAATTCCCCCCCCCTCCCCATTTTATAAGACCAGAAAATAGATAACCCTTGGAAAATCAGTGTTGGAAGAGCAAGGAATAAGGGTAAGGGAAAATAGTCATAACAATGCAACGTGAAAACTCAGCTTGGGGAAGTTTCTAAGCAGAATCTGAAAGGAGATAATATTGGTCCAAAATCTGATCCCACTCAGGTTTTGAAGAGTGGGCTCAAATCCTTGCTTCTTACTGCAAAAAATCTAGAATTGCCTGTATTTCTGGAACCTACCCTTCAGCCCCCTAGTCTAAGCTTCTTTGTTGTTAATGATGAAGTTGATGGTGAAGACTGAGGAAGTGCGTGAAACCAATCGTGAGGAGTTTAAGTTTTGTGTTCTACATAATACCACTGGGGATATCAGAATGATGGTATTTTGAGACCATGCATGATGCCAAACTTGTCTCTCTGTTTTTGGCCTTGTGTCTGTTGACTTAGTCTAAGAGGCTGTTTCCTAAAATGGAGCTGTTGATTAGGTTGTTATTTCCAGGATGTAAATAAACTGGGCTTGTCTTTCATTTTTTGCTGTGCAGGTAGTTAAAATACAAAAGGTTTTGTGGAAGAAAGGGAAGTATGCCTTTTTGTTGTTTAAGCATCTTACTGAAAAGAGGTAATATCCTCTAAGAGCCCTGAAAGAAAATGGAGACACTGGGGGGATAAAAGAAAGTGTTTCATAGCCATGGTTATTGAGAGGAAGAAAAGCTACACACACATAAATTAGTAACTCATTTTCCATTTTGCCTTTGGAAGATAGGAAGGCATAAGGATCTGAGAGGTGTGTTCTATGTTATGGCTGAAAGACAAGGGTGTTCTTTAGCCATGAGGATGGAGGTCAGTCCTCCCTATGTCCAGTGCAACAGAGTGTGGAATGGTGTGATTTTTTTTAAAGGCAGACTACTTGATTTCTATTTATACTGCATCATTTTATTGGATCTTACTGTTCTAAGATTTAGTGATAAGAGAAGTACTGTATTTAAAAATCATATCATTTTGAACTAGTCATTGCTGTGTTCTAGTCTAGTCAAAAGGAAAAATGTTTGCATCCCCAGTGAAGGCTCAATAAATGTATATTGAGTTGAATTTGGGACTTGGCTTTCAGTGTACAGAAGCTTCCTATTTGTGTCATTTGTACTTTTGCCTTCTTTAGTCATTTCTCACCCACAAAATCATACCTGTTTGCCAATTGCATTTCCAAGGTGTTCCCTCCATAAGACAATCTGTGTACTCTTCTTTCACTTTAATTTGAGTCTTGCTCTGTAGTGATTGTTTTCAGATTATCAAGACTTGTTCTTAGCTTTGTAGGTTCAAAAACTTAATAATGTCAGTAGAATGAGAATTTGTTTATTTACATCTCAGAATGAGAATTTGTTTATTTAAAATTGGATAGATAAGTTTCCGTGATTATATTCACACCTGCCATTTAACACATCCCTTCCTAAGACTAAGACTCACTTACTGATCAGGGAGCAGGGACTTTGAAGAGAGTGAGTTATTCTTCAGGGAGTAATTTCTCCCAGGTCTGATGAAATATTCCTTCCCCACAACTGAGAATCATCAGTGTCTCTCCCCCAGGACAGGGTTGTATAAACACTGTCAATTTCTTTATCTTAGGACATCTTTCCCGTTATAGATCATATATAGGCTATCTCCTTTCATTTATATGATATTCTTTTTTTCCAATGAGAATCTAATAATAATTTCTTAGTTGTAATCTTCATATAAATAATTTCCACTCCTACCTGATCTTCAGTCACATGTACTCTTTTCTTAGATTGGTTGTTACCCATAGCTAATCTTTTGGGGTTTCTCGGTCAACATTCCTGGACCATATGCTCTGAAGGAGGCATGGAGCAATACCAGGAGTTTAGGCACACATTATTATTAAGTCTTTATTATTATTATTTTCAAATATTCCATTCTTTATTTCTTAACATTTTGTTTAATTTTACCAATACCTTGCTTGTATGTAGTGGCCAGCTCCTGCTCATCCTTCAGCCTTTGCTCAGCTCCTCCAGCAGCATTTTGGCCATATCTCTGTTTTGGTTTCCATCACATTGAATTGAAATTATTATTTTTTTGTTTGCCCCTCCTTCTAGATCTTACACAACTTGTTGTAGGCTTCTCTTTCTCCTCTTTAGATCTCTAGCACTTAACACAGAGCCTGGCACATATGTATCTAAATGTTAGGGCTGCCTTTCCACTTGCTTGTTGGATATCACCATGTCTGTCACATGGTGAAATGATTGAATTGATTCAATCTGAGGGACCCACCACACATGACCACTGTAATTATATATAAAGTTTTCTGTGTATTCTCATAGACAAGGACATAATCAGATCTGAACAACTCATCTTAGGACATTGCAAGATTATTTCCCACTTTAAACTTCTGGGCCTTATCTTCAGCATCACCTTTTTTTTTTTTTGAGATAGTGGGGTATGGATTGAACCTGGGACCTCTCATGTGGAAATCAGTTGCTCAACCGCTTGAGCCACATCTGCTCCCCCAGCATCACCCTTTGTTGCCTCTATCCCCCTTTACCCCAGCCCCCATTCAACTTTATCTTCCTTATATCTGTTTATCCATTAAAGATACCATACTCTTGTGTGTTGTTGGGGGGAGGGGGCAGATTGAAATTTATCTAGAATTTCCTTGTCCTTCTTTTCTCCACATACAGTCATTCACAAAATCCTGTGGCCTCTGCTTCTGAAATTATTTCCTTGGTTTTTTTAAAAATTATTTTTCTTATTTTTCTTTTGAAATTGTTGTCATCCTTTCCATTTCCACTGTCATCCCTCTAGTATTAACTCTATCACCTCTTCCATGGAAGGGATCAGGGCTCTTCTCACCCTCCAGGCTTTCTCCCTAACAATGTGCCCTGCAAACCATGTCTAGATTAACCTCCCAGGTTTGATTATTCTTTCTTTTCCATGTTCAAAAGTCTTTGGTGGCTCCCTAGTACCTAACACAATTTCCATCTAATCCAGTAGTGGGTTCCTAACTTCAGAGAACGATGACTGCATAACCTCAGGGGCCTAGAGCTATAGTCTGAAGTAGCTCTGAATCTAAATTCTTTGATGAAGTCTCCTTTTTTATCTTTAAGATATCTTCCCAAACAACAACAAGAAGCAACAACAATGAAAACAAAAATTCAAAGTAAAACTCTAGGAAGTGGTGCCATTTTTACCTTGTGGCTTCCTATATTCTGGCCACCTATACCCCCCACTTGAAAAATCTTATAAGCATTGAGGTCCAGGCTGCTTGATCTGATATCAGAGGCTGTAGATGGTCTTCTGGGAACCTGCCTGTCCAGATTTCTTCTCTGTATAGCCATACTTGTTCAGTATAGTAGCCTAATAGAACAGACTGGGAAGCTTTCCAACTTTTTCAGTGTTCAGAAATTGTTTTATATATCATGAGCGTTTTCTGTTCTTGTGGGAGAAGATCCATGAAATTTCTGGGCCTTTTTAAACTTCTGGAGTCATGTTTGATATTTATGTCTTTTTAGAAAATCATTTTCTCCTAGTTTTAGAAATTTATTGGTATATTTTTCACTTAACCTAATATTTTAGAGTTGCAGTCCTGTTTGACATGAGGCCCTTTTTATTTTGGTCTCCTTTCTGTTGTTAACAACATCTTGAAGGTGGTGACTGCTTTGCATAGCATTGATCCAGCTGTTTCAGGGAAGGTTGAGAGGAGTTGGAAGGGTTGCAACAGTACAGACCTGTTAGCCTTTGGGAACTCCTGGGATAAATAGCTTGGTCAACTGAGAGTGTTATATAGCCAGTTTAAGGTCCCTCACCATTGTACCCACTCGAGCTGATATTTATACTTTGCAGCCTAAATTGGCATGGGACATGCCTTTGGGATTAAATTAATTTATACCAAGTTAGAAAGCATCAGCTGCCAAAGTCAGGATATGAGTGCTTATTTCTTCACGTATTCTAAACGCACACTCAGGCATTCTCTCCTGGATAGCAGCTGGGATAGTCCTTCAAGAGGGCCTGTTTTGCATCACCTTTGTGTAAGAGCAGTCCTGGGTCCTATACAGAAGCCTAGAGCTTTGACTGAGACACACTACATTGCAGTTGGTCCTTGTGCAATTAGGAAGATTTGTAACCTTCCAAAATCAAATATAACAAACATGACTTCTTTTTCTTCAGGCAGTTTTTTCCCTCCTTGAGTAAACTCAAAGGAGTGTTGTGACTGAACAGCAGTAGTGCAAATCAGAAGTTGAAAAATAAAGTTTTTCTCTCTTTACCACTCCCTTTAGCAAAAGATTTTTTAAAAAACATATACAGGATTTAGGAGAGTGTCAAACAACAAAAAGTACCTGTAATGTCATTTAAGAAAAGATGTTAAGTGGGTGGTTGTGGTACACTGAAGGAATTAGTATACTGTGTTCTAAACTTGGTCGTTTGACAGTCTCCAGCCTGGAAATTACCTTTTTTATTGGGCAAGCAGGACTTTTTTAAGGGGTGAATTGTAAACCCTTTTCCAAGCAGTGTGCTGCAGATGCTGTTCCTGTTCTCCTGCTGCCCATCAGAGGTGGCCGAGGGTCCCCTTGCTCAGTTCTGAGCTCTTTTCCCAGCAGCCACTGCATGGCTGAAGGATTTGGTCTTAAGGACAGAGGAGGTGGAACCCTGTTAAACAGGCTTTTCCCTAATGAGCTGTGATGCCAGCTGCAAAGGTGACAAATCCTGTTACTCCCTTCAGCTACTCTCTGAAGCTGCAGAGGAGCAGTAGTAACCCCATCTCCTTTCTCTGTGCTGGTTGGCCATTTTTTCTGCTGTTCCCCCGCCCCCCTTCTGTCCCAGAGCATCTTGGCAAAGTTCAGATTTCTGTGCTCACAGCTCAATGCTCACAGTGAAAAGGAAATACAAAGAGGGAGGAGAGAAAGAAAGAAGGAAAAAAAAAAAGGTGGGGACTGGAGATTTTTATAAAGGGTATCCTTATTGCCTTAGTCTAAGACTTAAGCTCTGGGATGAAGCCTTAAGCAGTAAAGATTTAAATAACCTGGATTTCCAAATTGTTATCTGGAGGTAGTTTTATTGGCTCATGAACATGTTAGTTCATGTATTAAAAGAATTTTAATTTCTATTGTTTAAAAACTCTCTCCAAATTTTCAAAAGACCACTTTCTCCCTCTTAGGTCTTTGCTCTTTTTCCACAAACTATAATTGTGAGGAAGATGAAATAATTGTAATAGCATTTAAGGACATTTTCTCCGTGTTTTTATAAGCAGTGTCTCATTTAGTCATTGCAACAACCCTTAGAGAAAATTATCAACTGGTAAGCCAGTTGGCTTTTTCAACAGGATTAAAGTGCTTTCCTGTTTCTTTTCCTCCTTGATCTCTTTTTCTAACATTTTTGCTCTATATTTCACCCCAGGGTAGTGAAAATTAAGGCTGGTATTACTGTGCTTTGGTTCATCCCTTTGATGCTAACTGATAGGTTAACTTGTTTCTAAGGGGAAAGATAAAAGCGTTGCTCTCCAGGGGGCTCATCACCTATTCTTCATTCTAATCTTTACTGATTTTGCTTTTTAGGTTCTACTGAGCTAGAGGGGGAAAGTTCATTGATAACTTTCTCACCTCACAAGTTAGCATGGGCCTGCATGTTTTTTGGTGGGTTATCTAGATAGTTTCTGATACACCAAACATAGTATTGTAGAATTATATTTATAAACCAGTTTTTTACTTTGAATTCCATTGTCTTACTGTCTACGTGTCAGGAATTATATTCCAGAGATGGTGAATTGGGGAAAATAGTAGGCAAGGGAGAGGGGTTCGATTATGTTTATAAATGACAACTGAGTTCCACTCAATACTTGTATCATTTGAGAGACATTTAAACCTGCTATTTCTCCTTGGAAGAGTTGTTCGTGCCTGATATTCTACCCTTCTGTTTAACAGCCTTCTGCAGCTGTTAACTGACTAGAAAAAGCAAAACCCAAGTTCACGGGAGAGAAGTTTTTTACCAGTCCCGTTTAACCTGTCCACCACAGTTTGGTAGAAAAATGATATCATTTATTATTATTTTCAAATTCAGATAGGAAAGTTAGTCCCCATTTTCTGCTGTCAATGCCAAAGAGACTATGACTGAATCAGCCATGAAGCCTGATTACTGTGGCAGGCAGTAATCAACCTTTTTTCTCTTTTTTTTTAAAACCTCAGGTTCATAGATTTTATTAATCATAATCCTTGGTTTGCGGCATATTGTCATCATTGATCTATGAATGTTTTTCTTTAGTTTATTCATTCATTTATAAATATCCTCATCTGTGAAAATAGCATCCAAACAGAACTAGAATCTCAATACCCATCCCATCCAGTTCCCTGTCTCCCATCACCCATGGGCATTTTTAAAAATTGAGGTAGGGATTGAAAAGTTACATTTAATTTATTGATGGAAATGTAGATCTGTGCAAATTTATAATTCAACTTTTGGTTATGAGTTTAAGGTAAATAGTTCTTAGACCTTGAAAGAATCTACTTAAATACAGTTGATTTACTAACTGCTACAGGTTAACAAGATGTTAGTAATTTTGAACTTGAAAATTCATAATGTTACACATAAGCAAAATGTGGGTTTCAGGATATTTTATCTTTTGGCCATGTTACTCTTAACCTTTGTAGGTATTTGTTTTTATTTGGTCATTGATGGTCCTGCTTAGTTCTAATTGTAATTCTGTTTGCTGGTTGTTTGGAGGGCAGTACTGAAAGGATATTGACAGTTGATAATTGTTTGGAGATTACAAGTCTTCACATTCTTACAGTTTTTTAAAAAGGTTTATTAGGAAAAATGACCTTTTTCTATAAGGAGCTAATGGGCCACTCTTCTCACCAGTGACAACTAATCTTGTATTTAGAGTAGATTGTTTAGTGGTTTATTTATCCATATTACATTAATTCTTCAACAGCTTTCAGAGCCAGAGGAATGAACTGTAAATGGCCCAGATTTTGATAATGTAACTTTTTTAAAAAATTTTTAATTTTTTTAAAATTTTTATTTTTTTAAACAATTTGTTGAAGTATATCATTCATACATGAACATACATAAACTATAAGTGTTCAGTAAACATCATGAACTTACAAAACAAACATGCATAACATCATGCAGGGCTCCCACACATCACCCCACTACAGACATCCTGCATTGTTGTGAAACATTTGTTAACAAATCATGAAAGAGCGTCGTCAAAGTATTACTACTAACTATAGTCCGTATCTTCCTCCCCCACACATTTTTTAAAGGATTTATTTATTTATTTATTTTCTTTTATCCATTTTTACACCCCCTCACCCCCCACCCCCGTTTTTGCTGTTTCTGTGTCCATTCGCTGGACAACTTTCTGTGTCTGTTGCCTGTCCTCTCATCATCCTTCTCTTCCTGTCTTCACTGAGATTTGATCCTCAGAACCTCCGATGTGGGAGAGAGATGTCCTACTGCCTGTGCCACCTTAGTTCCTGGTTTTTCGGTGCATCTCATCTTGGCTCTCCCTTGTTGTCACTCTCCTGTTAACATCATCATCTTGCATGGCTCACTGGGCCTGGTGGCTCACCTGCTCGCAGGGCCTGGGGCGGCTCACCCGCGCACGGGGCCTAGTGGCCCACATGCATTCTATGTTTTTCTTTTATTCTTTTTACCAGGGACCAGGAGGTCCTGGGGATCAAACACAGGTCCCTCCGTATGGGAGATGGACGCCCAACCACCCGAGCCACATCTATCCCCCTGCTGTATCTCTTAAGGTTGACCAAAGATACTCAAAGTTACAGTCTTTTCCCATACAGGATTGTCATATAATAAACCAGGCTTAGTTTATCACCAGCATTCTAAAAACCAGACCTAGGGAGAAAAACTAGGTCTGGGGACGCATGCATGGTTTCTAATATAGCGAATGTTTAGCCTTCCCTGATTATCACAGAATCAGGACAGGGAGAATATTCGCAATAATGTAACTTCTTGAATGATTTAATTATAACCATACATCAATGCTAGTGTTTTTAGATAAACAAGGAACTTTGATGATTCCTGAGGTTATCATTTGAGTATATCTGGGGTTACCAGTGAGGATTTGAGTCCTTATGTCAGAAATTAAGTTAACTTGAGAGATTTCTCATATATTTGAGAGGATTTTAGGTCTATGGCCATATGGGGCTGGGCCCTCCCCCTCTGTAGGTCAGTATGTTTGTGTCTTTTTTTTCATTAAATCAGCAATTATTCGTCTTCACCATGTTTTCCAATCCTTCCCTTCTCTATTCTTGACCAAACAATAGTGTGCATATGAATCACGGGGCTTTTGTTAAAATGCAGGTTCTGGTTTCAGTAAGTCCAGTGTGGGGCCTGAGTGCTGTGCTCTGACAAGCTTCCAGAATGCCAGTGTTCCCCACCCCTCAGGCCCACCCCTCCATTCTACACACTGTTCTCAGGACTCTTTTTGAGACAGAGATCCCATCCCATCACTCTCCTTCCTCACACTTACATGTGGGAGTAATCCAAGCTCTTGGGTGTGGTTTTCAGAGAGGCCCCCATGGGGTAGACTTAGCCTGCTTTCCTTCCTCACTTCTGCTCTCTGACCACCTTCTCCACCTTGGGAGAGCACTTGGCACACCCACACATACCAGGGTGCACCACATGCCTGGTATGATCCTCTCCCTTCAAGATCCTCTGCCACGCTTACCACCTTACCACCTTACCACCTTGGCGGAGTCTTCCTTGATGCTCTCCTCAGGTTCTCTAGTTTTTCCCATGTTTCCTATCACTTTGTAAATATAATAGAGCATTTATCACATTGGCTCATAATTATTTGCTAACATTCAGTCAAGAAAATATTTTAATGCCTGCTCTGCAACAGACTTTGTTCTAGTTGCTCATGAGACAGCAGTGAACACTTTCTTTTTTTTTGGCTTGACTACCTGCTGCCTGCTTCCTCCCTCCCTCCCTCCCTCCCTCCCTCTTTCCATATGAGTTCATAAAGTACTGGGATTTACCTTTCTCAGTGTCTGGCATATAATATCTTTATCTGCACTATACATTTTTGTTGAATTAATGTGACCACCTACTATTTACTAAATTCTGTGCTAATGTTATAAGGTAGAGCCACCGAGGAAACAAACCAGAAATATTTCTTTGCATGAGCAGCTTACCTTAGAAGTAAACAAAGCTAACACTCATGTTATTTTTGAAGGATCAGAGAGTACATTTAGTGATACTATTGCTACAATGCAGAAAACATTTTGCCTTCTGCAAGGACAGTGTTATAGCTGGAACCTGGGCAAACCCAGCCTGCCTCTGGTGAAAGTGATGCTACCTGGCCTTGCCAGGCCTTTCCACTTTCCAGGCAAGAGGTGGAACAGAAAGGGATTTAGAAGTATAGCTTGACCTTGTTCTTACAACAGTGGCATTTATTATAAAATTAATGTTTTAAGTTATTTACCACAGAATAAAGCATATCCCCTGAATAGAAGGCACATTTGTCCTATGGCTTCTGGGAATCCTGGCCCACCTACACTCTCGAAGATGTCTCAGATTGTGGTAGAATTGATCTGGGCAGACTTCTTGCAGTCCCTTCTTTGCTGAAGACTTCTCAATTCTTATCTCATCCTTCATGGATGTAGCATTTTATTATAGTTTAATTTGGTACTTCTGCTCTTTAAAAACACTAGGAGATACCAGGTAGTTTGTGGGATACAGCACATTTATTCAAGAATCACATTGTCCTCTTTATTTACTCACTGGTGGGAAAAGGGGACAGAACAGTGATAAAAATATAAAGCATCATTTAAAGAGACTACATTGCTGAAGGAGCCAGCAAAATGGGGCTCATCTAAGAAGATTTTCTGGATAAAGTTTTTCATGTAATGAACTACAGTGTGCTTTGGCTGAGGAGGAGAAGGAAGGGATTTCTGTATGGGGAGAATAGTACATGTAAGGGCTTGGAGGTACATGATTATAATTATTAAAACCAGCAGGCCTTTCTAGAATAGAGAGCATGAGCCAGTGGGAAACTCCCTTGGATGTGGAAAGAGCCCTGGATTGGATGACCTGGGTTTGACTTCAGGGCCAGTCACTGATTTGCTGAGCACTCTTGGAGAATTCAGTTAACCTTTCTGGACCTAGTCTCCTTATCTTTAAACTGAGAGTTGAAGTATGTAATCTGGAATTTACCTTCCAGCTGTAGCAATTCAGTGAGTTTTGACTTTTCTACCAAAGGGAGGAGGTCCTTTTCACTTTGAGGATTTAGTGTCAGTTATACTTGCAGTTTACTTTGGAGTCCTGTCCAGTGACCAGGCTTACAGTATGAGCCATTCAGATCTTCCCTTGCCTATCATTTCCTTCTCTGGAATCTTGAATTCATGTGTCTCCCTTTCTGCTGCTATTTCCCTCACTCATTAAGTTCTTCAGGACCTTTCTCCTTGACGGTTGCTACCTCTCACCGTCTGCCGCTGGAATTCATCTTACCCAGCTGCTAGGTTAGTGTCACCGCGCCTCTCCTCTATACACACAGACTGTAGTGGATCTCCATTGCCTTCCAAAGAAAGGCCAAACTCATTAGCTCGGTGCTCAGTATCATCTGTCAATCTTAGCTCACATTACTCTCCTCCATGTAATCTACCCAGTAGCTCAGCTGAATTTAATATCCTCCCAGTGCCTTTGCTTGGGTGGTTTCCTGCACCTGGTAATGCCTTCCCTCCCCCCAATTGTCACGCAGTCACAATTTTTTCATTTCAGGTGCCACCTTCTTCATGAACTCTCTCAGGCTCCCCAGAGCCAGGAATAATCCTTTTTTATTCACTTCCCATAGGACTCTTAGCATCTTTCCTCTACCTAACAGTGATAATTACTTTGTTTTTATTTTCTGTACCCGTCTTATCTCTCCTAACTAAATTGAACTCCACAGTGCTTAGGAAGTAGTATATTATCTTACACAGGGTGGTGACCAGTAAATATTTGTCGAATGAATGAATTCTGACTAATTAAAGTCCAGATCCTTACTGTCTCTTGTTGGTCGGATTTCCTTATTTTTCTAAATAACCACTGACTAGAATGCAGAAAAGAATTCTTTCCACAGGATTTCATAAACTAATAAGAACCTTTGCTGGGGATCAGATGTAGCTCAAGCGGTTGAGTACCTGCTTCCTATATGGGAGGTCCGGGTTCGGTTCTCCGTGCCTCCTGAAAAAAAGCAAACAAATGAAGAAAAATTCAGGGGTGTTGATGTGGCTCAGTGCTTGAGCCCTGACTTCCCATATATGAGGTTCCAGGTTCAATCCCGGCCCCAGTACCTCAAAAACCAACAACAACAAAAAAACCCATTGCTGTAGATGTGTTAACAATACCCAAACTGTCTAAGACAAGCAAAGTATTTTCAAGCTCAGTCCTTGTCTTTGAATTTAGGATTTCATTTCCAAACTTGAGCTTTCAAGGTAGTATAGGAGACCTTCCTTTTCAATTGAATTTACATCTCCACCCCCCACCCTGGGTAGTTTGTTGTGTGTTAGTGCCATTTAGTAAGGGTAACAATTTTTTTTGTCCTGTGAGGCTTTTAGAGTGCATATTTACAAACGTAAAGAAATTTTCAAAGTAAAAGAATAAAAAGAACAATTAAAATGATTGACAAAAGAACTTTACTATTTCTATACTAGAAGCAGACTACCTTCTTTAGTACACACTACCATGTCACCGGTGTTAAGAAATCGCATTTTATCACACCTCATGCTTTCAAAACCATTACCAAGGTCTGTGAACATCTGAATTTTCTCTAAATTATAGATCTGATTATGGGGTAATCAGTCCATAAGCATAGTGGATCCTTGGGAAATGGTTTGGATGAAGAAGATAGACAATAATCTGCCTGAAAGAAACTGCTGGCAAATGTGTGTAGTGTAAGAATTGATGACTCGGAACATAGTCCACTGTCTCAGAAAATATTAGCATATTTTAGGGAGGTTGAGAAGAGAAATAGAATCCCCTAAAATTTCCCGCTGCCACTTTTCATCCCAGTGGCCCCTCTTAACTAATCTTTGTTTAGAATACTATGCCAAGACAAAATGAATCTTTGGCATTGTCTACCTAAACCCCAAGGAAGACAAATACATCTCACCTAGGATTTGGCCATTAACATAGACATTGCCTCACTTCTCTTCAGATGATGTAAGATTAATCTCAGTTCTAGCAATCACCTATCATCAGTCATATACGTGTCACCAAAAATAAAAAATGGCTAATTGCTTACTACCTGTGCAGTTTAGTTCAAAGGCAGTTGTTCTTTAAAGCTGTTGCAGATCATTTACCTGTTGAAACTGTTAAGTAAATGAAGAACACATTATAATCAATTACATGATTGCTCCCTTAGTCTCTCTTGCCATTAAAATAAAAAGCAGTACAGCATGTTGATATAAGTTCTTTGGCAATTTGCAAGTAACGTTGATTTATTTTTTTTTAAAAGTGTGTAGTTTTTCTTCTGTATGCAGATAATAGGAATGGGGCTTGGAAAGGAAAAATGGCAAAAATATACCCCAGAGAAAAACAAAAAGCTGAACTTGAGTTGCTCTTCTGGCAGCAGCTGGGACAGGAAGGGGGCAGCGTTGCCGCACAGCCAGCTCTTCTCCTACATGACCATTAAGTTTCTGGGGGCTGGTGGAGGTGGTGGTGGGTGGGATTACTATCTGTATTTGATCTTTCAGTGTCTCTCTGTCTCTCTCTCTCAGGAGTTAGAAGCTGCTCTTCACAGAGATGATGTGGAGTTTATAAGTGACCTGATCGCCTGCCTGCTTCAGGGCTGCTATCAACGAAGGGATATCACGTGAGTAATCCTGATCTTACTAAGTATTTCTTGCACAGGAACCCAGTTATAGTGGTGTTTCATGTCTCCTATAACAATTCAGAACAGTCATTAGCTAATAAATAATAGTGTAGGCTGAGTATATGCAAATGGATCATCAGGCCTTGTGTTTGGCTCCTTCTGCTGTTGAGGTTTTATTCTGTTATAATCTTGTGTTTATTTCACTCTCTCAAATCTGTAATATCCTTTATTCTTGGATAAAACAGCTAAGTGTAGAGCTTCTTCCTTTTAATATAGGCCTTTCTGATTTTTATTCACAGTATTGGGAAAATGTTGCCTATTAAATCTAAACTTTTACTTACATTTCTGTCACTCAAATATTTTCTGTTCATATGATTGAAGTAATTTTTAACTTGGAGCTCTAGGCTCCCTCACCCCACAACTGCCAAGTGAACAAACAGTTCTCCACACCTTTGAGATGTGTAGACACTTGGAGAAAATTTTTATCTCTACAGACAAAGGAGATTCCTTTTCCCTTGTTTTAACCATACCTTGTTATATACTTTTCTTGCATATTTCTGTGCGGAATAGAACTATTGTGCAAACTTGCAAAAAGCTGAGACACAATGGGTTTCCTAGTCTCTTGGTCCTCCCCTGGGTTGGGTTGGGTTGTTATATTTTATATTTTCAGACAGTTAAAGCTGTTATATT
Organism: Cabassous unicinctus; assembly: GCA_029593785.1. Lineage (NCBI taxonomy): Eukaryota > Metazoa > Chordata > Mammalia > Cingulata > Chlamyphoridae > Cabassous > Cabassous unicinctus. The sequence goes on from JAQZBX010070615.1 coordinate 13,693, forward strand.
TTTGTTCTAATAAACCCTCTTTTAGATGCCTGTTAGTACTGGAAAAATGGGCATGATATTAATCCACCATAAACTTGCAGTTGCAAGGTGAGAAGGAAATTGACTAGATGCCATTTTTCTTAGGGTAGATGTCAGTATTCCCCAGGGTAGATAGAATATTGCCCCCTGGACTTGCTTTTATTATAATGCATTTGTTGGCAGTATTTTTAAAGTTTTTAGTATATTTTATTCCCTTTTTGGGATGTAGACTTGGAGGTTTGTGTGGTTTTTGAGCACAGTTGCTGTACTATGGGTATGATTTCATATCTTGTGTTTTTGTGTTTTTTTCCCATTAAAGCGTTTATTTTTCTTGTAACCACCTTTATAAAAAAAAATCATGATTGTCAAATAATCCAATCTGGTAGATGGACATTTGTGTTTAGCTTTTAACTCTTGTACACACACTATGATAAATAGCCTTGAACATAAATGTTTGCATACCTGGTGAATTATCCCCTTAGTATAAATTTCTGGAAGTGAAATCCCTCAGTTAAAATAAATAACAATTTAAGATTTTTAAATAAATTGCCACAGTGCCCACTACAGAGGTTGTTCCATTTTATTCTCAACCGGTCAGTGCATGAGGTGTCTGGCTCCCTGGCCCTGGTTTGCATTGTACATTGTCAACTGCCTGCTGGCAGCTAGTCACTGGGAAGACAAGCAGACGTTCTCCGGGCCTTCGTGGAGCTTACAGTCTGATTCTGGGGTAAGGCAGGGGGTGGGGGTGGGGTCCACTAATAATGGCTATAATGATTATACAATTACAAATTATACAATTGTATAAGTGCTCTGAGGTCAAAATAGAGAGTTATCAATAGAGCATAGAGCCTGGTGAACAGAAATGATATGTGAACTGAGCTTTCACCTAGGGGCTTGCTGAGGCAATACCCACATTTATCATCCCCAATAAATTAGTGAATGCATGGCACGTACTTGTATCTGCCTCTGGGCGTTTGGTTCTGTTTGGGTGTATCTGTCAATCTGTTTGACTCTGATTCTCTCTGTGGCTCTGCCCCTCACTAGCTATGTGGCCCTCTGCCGTGATTTTTTTTTTTTTCCCATCTGTAAAGCAAGCATAATAGTAGTATCTACCTTATTGGATTATTATGAGGACGAAGTAGCATAGTGTTTGTAAAACACTCGGGATAGTATCTGGGACACAATAACAACAATGGAGTGATTTTTCCTTTATTTTATATTTTAATGTTTGATAGGGCTCTTTCTTCCAATTTATCCTCTATTTTAAAATGTTGCTAACTAATCCTGCCTGGTAATTCTTCCAGATGATGACTATACAGTTTTGTCATATTCTATAAGAAATCCCCTTATATATTTTGATTAGAATCAAATAGGGAAGCGGGTGTGGCTCAGTGGATAGAGCCCCCGTTTACCATATGGGAGGCCCGGGTTCGCATCCCGAGGCCTCCTTGTGAGGGCACGCCGGCCTGAGCGGTGCAGTGGGCTGATGCAGCAACCTCACGGCAGGAAGCGGGTGTGGCGCAATGGATAGAGTACCCGTTTACCATATGAGAGGCTCCGGGTTGGCTTCCCGGCTGGCGCGGCACCGTGGGCTGATGCCGCAAGACCTCACAGCAAGGGGGAGATAAGCAGACACAGAGAAGACACGCAGCGAATGGACACAGC
>JAQZBX010070616.1:0-15385 GCA_029593785.1 Cabassous unicinctus
ATATACAATACTAATACATGGTGTTAATAATAGGGTGGTTTGTGGGAATAATACACCAAATATAAGCTATGGACTATAGCTAGCAGTAATAGTATGACAATGTTTTTTCATCAGTTGTAACAAATGTGTCACAGCAATGTAAGGTATTGGTGGTGAGGCAATGTATGGGAATCCTATATGGTATGCATGATTGTTTTGTAAACTCACAACTTCTCAAATGAAAAAATAAAAATTAAAAAAAATGTTAAAAAGAATGAAGTTGTGATACATGCTATAGTATGCATGAACCTTGAAAATATGCTGAGTGAAATAAATGAAATACAAAAGGCAAGAATATGAAAAAACCTAGAATATATAAATTCATAGAGACAGATAGTAGATTACAGGTTACCAGGGACTAGGAGGAGGGAGAATGGGAAGTGAAAGAAGGAAGGAAGGAAGGAAGGAAGGAGGGAGGGAGGGAGGGAAGGAGGGAGGGAAAAATGTGGCAAAATGTTAAAAGTTGATAAATCATAATATTTGTTAAGGGGGTATATTGGCATTCTCTGTATTATTTTTGTATTATGTTTACAAATTTATTTGAAAATATTTCCAAATTAAAAGTTAAAAAAAAAAAAGTGACAGAACCTTATTTCAGAAAACCTCTCTTAAAATACAAGCTGAAATGGAATTCTGAATTCCCATTTTGTCAGCTAAACACTGATGATTATTAATGCCTACCAAAATTAATGTTAATATCTCTATTTACATATATCTATATAATGGAAATAATATTCTCATGACTGTTGATTGTAAGGCAAATTCTTCTTTCTAATCTAGGAAAGATGTATGGCCCAACTATTTCATAGACAACACTACTACTAAAATACATGGATTGATATGCTTTATAACTTTTATGTCTATGAACAGGAATAGAAATTCTGTTCAATTTTTACATAAATATTGTTTCAGGAAGACATAAATGTTAACCTCTTTTATTTTGGATGTCAGCCTACCTTTACAAGGACAATTCCCTAATTTTACTGATGAGTCAAAAAAAAAAAAAAAAAGTAAAGTATGAGTGAAGTGACAGTTTGGTATATATTTGAGCCGTCACAAGTCATTCCTAAACCCCACAGTAAGAAGTAACATAGAACTACCAGACATCTAGGTTAATAGAATCATGTATACAGCAGTGGGTTTTCTTGGAAGGAGAATGTAGTATCCAGCCATGAAAAGAAATGTAAACCTTTGCTCATTCTTAGGGACAACTGCCTTATTCTTCTTGTAATGAGACAAACTCTTTCCCATTCCTCTTCTCTCTACGGCAGCTGGTGATATTGTTTCACACTTTATTGAGAAAATAAAGAATGAGGACACGTTGCCTTCAGAGTTCCTGCTAAACCACATGCTATCTGTTCTCGTTCTTATGACAAAGAATGACATGTTCCTGATCATTTCTAAAGCCTCCTCATTTGCTCAGTTTTCCATCCCCTTCTCCCTAGCACCTCTTATGGAGGACTTGGGTCTTCTAGTCATCTTCTTTTCTTCCAGTATCATCAGGTTTTTCCTCTTTACTGGATCATTCCCACCATTTTTAAAAGGGTGTTTTAGCTATTCTGTATTCCCTTCAGTCTTTTGGTTACCTTTTCATTTTTGTTGTTTTTGTTCCTTTGAATAGAAAAGTCTTGAATATTTTGTCCATAGTAGTGGCATCTAGGATCTACCTTCTCACCTCCCAATCTTTCTTTTAACCTTTACCGGTAAAACCATTCTTGGTAATGTCACTAATGACCTTGGAGAAGACAAATCTAAAAGCTGTTCCTATGTGCTCTTCGTACTCAGGCTCTTCCTATATTGGGCACACTTGATAATTCCTCCGTTCCCAACATAAGCTCTTGGAATGCATGAAATATCACCTCCCCAGTGTTTGTCCTATCTTACTAGCTGCTGCTTCTAAATTTTCTTACCTGGCTTCACCATCTCTACATGAAATCCAAATACCTAAAGTTTCTGGCCTCCTCTCCTGGTACTCCTCTTTTTATCTATATTTGCTCCCCAGAAAATTTCCTCTAACCTCTCTATGCTGATTCCCAAATTTATATCTCCAGCTCTTATCTTTCCCCTGGACATTCTATCCTACTTTTTCTGACAAAGCTCCATGCCTGTATCTAAAAGTCATTTTAAATATGGCATGGACAAAACCAGACTCTTGACTATTACTCCCAAATGACTAATGAAACAAAATATTGTTCTTCTCTTTCTCCCCTAGATTTGTTTGTCCAAGTTCAGTAAATGCATTAACATTTACCCAGTAGCTCCAGAAAAATATAGGAATCATCCTTGGTTATTTCTCTTAGCTTCACACTCCATACTCCATAAATGTTTTCCATATTGCATATAAATATATCCCAAATACTGAGCATTTTCAATTATATCCATCATTATGTTTCTAGTCTTAACCACCATCATCTCTCAGGCACTATCTTTTTTTGCCTGAACAACTTCATTAGTCTCCTGAGTGATCAACTTCATTTTTCTCCTGGCTTCTAAAGTCTATTTGCCCAGAGCAGTCAGAATGAGGTTTTAGAGCATAAAATGAGATAAATATCTCCAATGCATAGAACCAAATCTCAACATCACATTTAGAGTAAAATCCAAACTTCCTTTCAGAATTTAGTTCTGACCCTCAGCCACCTCTCCAACATCATTTCCAAAATCTTTTTGCTTCCTTCCCTTTGTTCAGTCACTTTTATATCTCTTTCAGGTTTAAAGAGAACCAGTATATACATTTTAAATTTCTGATATGTGATCCATCTCAATAGATCCCTCAGACATACTTTATTATTGCTAAACCTTTTTCTTCATTTTATTGTAATACTTTTTACTTGATCTCAAGTTACCTTTTTTTAAATTAATTTGAAGACCCTTGCATTTTATTTTTTTATTATTCTCGTTATTGCTAAAATATTTATTACTGATTTTTCAAATATTCTATGAAATTTGATGGAAGGAGACTCTCATTGCTGCTATTCATGTTACCATTATATCACAATAAAGATGTGAATCTACATCTGAGACCATACAAGCAGGGTCATTAGTGGGATAACTGGAGAGAGCAATAGTAGATACTAAAGGAGTTCTGAGTTTTCTCACCTCACAGGGATTTGCCTGTTTTTCTCACAATATCTGAAGATTTAGTGGCAACCTCATAATATCTAACAATGGATGATTCCAAATTTTGGGTTTACTCTACCATAAGAACAAGAAGATGACGGTTGTGTCTCCCTTTTCCCCTTGTAAGAAAGACTGAGATAAATGACCAATTACAGTAAATATATTATCTCAGAAAAAGTGATACTCATTCCTCCTCTAGCTTTTTTTTCTATTTGACTTTTACTTTGTAGCTGTTGTATCTAATTATATTTTATGGTAAACATTGGCAAAATCTTTTTGCAAGTAAGTGGGATACATCATTTTTTAATATGTAAAATAAACTGCAGGAGAGTGTTGAGTTGCTTATTAACAGTTTCTTAAAATGGAGCTTATGATTTTAGTAGATGAGACTTAAGGTGTGTGATATGCTGTTTAAATGTCAATGTAATCTAAAGGTTCTATTAATAAAAAATGATGTCTGAAGGGGAGAAAAGCAATCCCACTGTATTCTATACTTAGAAAGCAGCATTGTCCAATAGAAATATAATGCAAGCCACTCGTGTGATTTTAAAATTCCTCTGGCTACATTAAAAACTAAAAAGAATTAGATGATATTAATTTTAGTAATTTACTTTATTTTACCCAATATATCCAATATGCTATCATTTCAACATATAATTAATATGAAATTATTAATGTTATATTTTACTTTTTTCCCTTACTAAATCTTTTTAATCCAGTATATATTTTAAATTTAGAACACATCTCAATTCAGATTAATTACATTTCAAGTGCCCACTAACAACATGTGGTTAGTGGCTACCATATTGGCCAGTGCAGTATTAGGCTGTATCTGTAAGATCATACCAATTTAAAACATTAGTCCATTTAAGAGGGGATTGACCCCCTCCTCGTCTACAGCAAAGAGAAATTTTGAGGACCCAAAACCCAAATCAACAGTATATGGAATATATGGGAAGTTCAAACATAAACAAAGGACTAATACGTTCATTACCTCTGAACTCTACTTCAGTGATTCTGAAATAAAACATTTTTAATATTTCTATTCAAATAAACATGATTTTGTACTTTACCTCCTGCTGCAGCAACTTTAAAATGCTGCAAGTAAAAAGCTGCTAAAGATTATAAATTGCCATCTAAGATTCCCTGCCTGCATAATGATAATTAGTCCTATTTTTAAAGGACCACAAATTATTGCCAAACAATTAGGTATATCTCTAGGAAAACTCATCTCTTTCCTTTCAAAATACATTTTTGGAACAAGAGAAAATAATCTGTTTCCATTCAGAGTTGAGTTTGGGAATCTTCATTTTCACATTGTCTCAATTAATAAATGAGTTGGTAAGAAGCTGTATATATCAGAATAATTACATGGGGAAGGAGACCTTTGTGCAAGTAACTTAGAAAGGATCAGAGACAGTGGCTCACAACCACCTCCCCATAGCCCTATGCCATTGCTTCTCTCAGTGTAGCCTTCATCTTATCTTGTTTTCCTTCAAATTAATCCAAAGCAGAGCTTGAAAAGAAATTTTTTAAATTAATAAATAATAAATGATAGTATTTTAATATAGTTACTATTTATCTTCTTTCAATTCTTTGTAAGCTTCCCAAGGCAATGACCAGATTGCATTTGCGATACTAATCAATTTCTCTCCAGCATATAGCAAGGTGCCTGGAACAGAGCAGCTTAATTTATGATACAAAATGAATGATTGCTAGTTTTGTTAATAGAATAATGGACTATTTTTAAAGTTCTCACCTCTTATATATATTTTCACTGCACCCAGTTCTCCATAAAACTACAAACAAGCTATTGGGGTGAATTAGGCTGTTCCTTTCCTTGTTTACGACAGCAGAGAGAAGACATCAATGCTCAAAAATTACATGTCAAGTATCTTTAAGCTCCATCTATATCCATGTAGATCAATAGAGCAAATAATCCTCATCATAAAGGACTTACTTTCAAGTGGCAAAAATGCAATACAAAAAACAGTTCACATAAAAATTACTTGATATAAGAAGTAAGACGTGTAGGGCTGGAGGAGTTAAAAGAAATTGAATTTAGGATTCTTTGGTAAATGTTGACTATATACAGTGAAAGAGTATTTCCACAAATTTTATAACATATAACACTCAGGTTATTATTTAATCTCCTTTGACATTTTAGATTAATTGCTTTGTTCATATTGAGACATAAACAGTTATTTATTTATTTACTTTTTTTAGGAGGTACTGGGGATTGAACCTGAGAGCTCATACATGTGAAGAAGGCACTCAACCACTGAGCTACACTCATTCTGCCATAACCAGTTATTTTTAAGCTTTACAATAAGGGTTATTCCTCATATCATTTAAAATTCAATTTTAATAAAAGTTATCTTAATATTTTTGTCTTTAGCTTTGCCAAATCCATTTCATTTTGGGGGAGTTTAAGATTTTCAATGAACTTTCATGTACACTCATCTCATTTGATTCTCCCAACAATCCTATAAGTTGATGTTAACATGCTATAGGTAAAGATCTTGAGCTCAACTTAGTTTTTCTGACTACAGTTTAAGGAGGAAATCCTATGAGAATGCCATAAAAATCCAGTCTCCCCTTCTTGTGCAAACTTACTTTAACCTCATCCTCTCCTTTTGCCAGCATCCTTTTAATCCATATCTTGTAGACAAATAGTTTGTCCTCACTAAACAGAGGATCCAGGAACTCTTTCTCATCAAATTCACTGTCACAATGTTGTGCTTGAGATACAAAGATAGGTAAGTGTTTCTTAATATTTCTTTTTAATATCTCATATTTTTCCACAAAACAGAAATCCTGGTTTCATAACATCCATCTTCCCCTTCCCTCCACCTTACACACACATTGCCACCACCTAAAAATTATGACATTTGCAACTCTACGTAGGCATAATCTATATTAATTCACTTATCTTAAAATTCTCAATTCAAGACATATAGCAAAGAGAAAAACAGAAATCTTCAGAACTGACTTAAAACGACTTTACTTAGTGAAATCTAACTTTAGAAATAGAAAATTTTCTAGTGTATCTTTCACTCCTCTTTCAGAATTGTATCTTGCATGCTTTATCTCTTTGTATCCAATATGATTTCCATACAAATGAAAAATAAATCTAAGTAATAGATATTTAGTATTTTTCTAAATTTCCAAACCTAGTTTTGAGTTATATATATTTTGAATTAACCAACTTTTAAAGTAAATAACTCAGAGAATAACACTAGGTTAATTGAGGAAGGTGAAATATTTGAGATACATCCTGGTTTTAATGGAATCTTCAAAATGTATTAAATAAAAATTAAAGCATAACAATAAATATCAAAAGTCACTGTTTTTATATTGATTCAATTAATATAAAATTAAGATAGGCAAATTAAAAATAATTTAATAAAGTACTATTTACAAAGAATTGGGTAAGGTTTAGAGAAAACAGAAGAGAGAGCAAGTACAGTGCACTGAAGTTAGTGTCACCTGAGGTGGAGAACTTCACCATCCCATGGCCAAGTCGTGAGGAGTGAGAACCTTTGTGAGAACCTGAAGACAGAGAGGTCTCTTTAGAGAGGGCAGCCTAACGGGAGCTGTGGCGTTAGGTAGAGGGATGTATCCTGTCCATGGCAAACCCAGATCTCACTCACTTCTTCCCTCTGATTTTCTGCTAGAAATTCCCAATAGCCAACTCCAACCAGAAGCCAAACTTGTCCTGGAACCCAAGAAGAAAGGGAGATCAATGATGTGGTAAATACAGAAAAAGTTGAGAAGGATTTAGAATGGATCTTGAGAGCAGTGTATGCTATCTGGTAATTATGTCTTGCACATTTTGTTTTCATTTAACTGTCTTTTTATGCTGCTTAACCTCAGTTTCACAAGAATAATCCATAGGAATTTATTTGATCAAGAAATATTGGTTTAGTAAAGATGTGAAAATTTCTTTTTAGTTCAAGAAAGCACTCAGATCCAATTATTTTGTATTTTTTAAGAAATTCAACTTTTGCATCAATAATATGGGGGAAAAATAGTGAAAGAAAAGTAGATTCAGAGACCTTTTTGATTATAGCTTTCTGCTTGAGTACATAATCAACTTCACAGTCAGATATTTTTGAGTTTTAGAATTATTAGTATTATTCAATGTACCTTATTAAAAGCATAAAAGTGCTTTTATTCTTCTCAGAAAATGTTGTGAAGCACATAAATTCAGTAATATAGCTTTTTGGATTTGCTGTTTAATTTGATAGGCTTCTTATTCTTAATAGATACAAACCTGCCCTGGGGTCTCACTTGAAATATATAAAAGCTTAAGTAAGGAAATATAACAGATGACATGGGAGAGGACTGGAGAAGATGGTGTAGCAGGGAGCTCCAGAAGTAAGTCCTTATGCCAAAATATCTATTAAACAGACAGGAACTGCCTGAAACAACTATTTGAAACTCTAGAGACCATACAAACACTGTACAGCAACCAGGAAGAGTAGGAGGAAGACATTGATAAATTATGGAAAAGAACAGTAAATTGCTCTCTCTGCATTGCAGCTACAGTACCCATAACCCATTCCTGTGGCAGGTTGCCATGGGGTTCAGACCCTGGCTAGTTTTCTAGTAACAGAAAGGGATATGAAAATTCTCTTCCCCCTAAAAAAGGGTTGGGCAAAGCCAATCACAGATCACAGCTTTTGATTAGTGACTTTGAAACACTGCAGACAGGCTCTGAGGGTAAACATTGTTTCAAATCACCCCAGACAAAGGTAGTGGTAAAGGAGACTTAAAGATATCATGCTTCTTCAGGGATATGGGGGAGAGTTAATTGAAGGGCTGCATTTGCTGGAAGGCCAAGAAAGTTCAGTTTTGGTGAGCAATTGGAGAAACTCTTGGCACCCTTCCTGATCCTCTTCCCAGTACACTTTGGAGTTTGTTTGCAGCCCCTTCTTGGGTCCCCAGCCCTGTTTTGGCTTGGAAAGACTGACTTGGGAAAGTCCTTTTTGGTGTGCCCTTCCTCCCAGAATTTGCCTTCCAGACAAAAGCAGCTTGAGACAACAAAAGAAGGATAAGAGACTGTAGAGATGGACAATCTGGGGCAAAGGCTTGCCAGCTTCAAACACCCAGGAGAGGGACATATATCTCCTGGGAAACAAAGGGACAACTAAACTCTGGCAAACAGAGGAACTCCAAAACGACTAACAAGCAAACATACAGGATAAGACACAGGCCCAGAAAGATAGGGAAACCCTGCACACTGCATTTGCCTTGGGCAGAACTTTCCAATGGGATGGCTGAAGCTCAAGAAAATCTGTCTTATCATCAGATGTTTACAAAATCAAGAAACAGAGATCTTAGGGTATAAACCCCAGAGTTAACGTTTTTAAACATTAAAATGTACAGTGTGCAAGAAAAGCCTACAAGACAAAGAAATGGGAAATGGCTCATCCAAAGGAAGAGGATAAACTTCTAGAAAACACCAATGAAGAAGATCAGAATGTGAACATACCAAACATAGCCTTTAAAAAATGATCTTAGAAATGCTCAAGGAGATGAAGGAAAATGCAAAGAAAGAACTAAAGGATATTAGAAAAACAAGGAATGATGAATATGAGAAGCTTAGTAAAAAGAAAGAAATTTAAAAGAAACCAAGCAGAACTACTGGAGTTGAAGACCACAATAACTAAAATGAAAAATTCCCAGGAGGTTTCAAGAGCTAATTGGAGCTGGCAGGAGAAAGAATCAGTGAACTTGAAGACAAGGCATTTGAAATGAGTCAGGCTGAGGGGCAGAAAGAAAAAGACTTTAAAAAAGGTAAAAATAGCCTAAGATACCCAAGAACACTATCAACCGTACCAAATATGTGCATTATGAGATTCCTAAAAGGAGAAGAGTCTATGATGTGAACTGTGGTCTATGCTTGGTGGCAAGGCCCCAGGATGTGTATATCCATTGCAGGTGATGTGCCAAACTGATGAAGGATGTTGGTGTGGGATGTTGTGGGAGGTGTGGGAGGTGGGGAACATGGGAATCCCTGCAATATCTGAGTAATATTTAGGTAATCTAAGCACCTTTAAAAAAAAAACATTTATGTAAGCAAATGCACACATATGCATATGTATTTACATATCATTTTACAAATATTGGTATGTATTATGAAAATTTTGGTTTTTACCCACAATAAAATGATAAATAAAAAAATAAAAAATAAAAAGAAGATAGACCTCAAATCAGAGAAATAATTTCAACATTGGAAGAAGTAGAAAAAGAAGAGCAAACTAAACCCAAAGCAAGCAGAAGGAAGGAAATAAAGATTAGAGTGGATATCGATGAAATACAGAAAAGAAAAAAAAAAAATACAGAGAATGAAAAAAAAAACAAAAAAACCCACAAATGTTGGTTCTTTTAAAAGATCAATAAAATTGACATAATTTAGGTAAACTGACAAAGAAAACAAGAGAGAGGATAAAAATAAGAAAAATAAGAAAGGGAAAGGGGGACATTGCTATTGACCCTGCTGAAATAAAAAAGGAATATAATAGGATACTATGAACAACTGTACATCAATAATTACCAAATATTTGAAGATGACTTAACTCCAATTCTGCTCCAACTCTTCCAAAAAACTGAAGAGGAGGTAACACTCTATTAGTCAGAGTTTTTTAGGAAAGCAGAATCGACAGGAGATATCTTCAAATAGTATGAGATTTTGTAAAATTTTCTCACACAACCATGGGTGGTGTACAAGTCCAAATTCCATAGGGCAGGCTGTGAGCCAGGGACTTCAATGAAGGTCCTCGATGAGTTCCCCAGGAGACACTGGCTATCTGAAGTAGAGATGGGAATTCTCTCTCTGAATGCTGAAATCACTTCTCCTTTTAAGGCCTTCAACTGATGGGGTGAGATGCCACATTGCTGATGGCAATCTCTTCAATTAACTGTAGATGCAATCAGCCATATGTGCAATCAACTCACTGATCCTTAAAGTCCATGAAATGTCCTTGTATTACAATGAGCCCAGTGCTTGCTTGACCAAATAGCTGGGCTCCATTACCAGGCTGAGTTGACACATTAGCCTAATCATCACACTTCCTAATTCATTCAATGAAGCTAACAACACCCATATACCAAAACCAGATAAAGATACCACAAGCAAAGAAATCTACAAACCAATATCTCTTATGAATATGGATGCAAAATCCTCAACAAAATATTAGCAAACCAAATAAAACATCATATTAAAAGAATTATATACCATGATCAAGTGGGATTTATCCCTGATATGTAAGATTAGTTCAGCCTAAGAAAATCAATTAATGCAATACACTACATTAACACAATGAAGGGCAAAAAAAAAAAAAACCACACACATAATCCTCTCTATTGATGCAGAAAAGGCATTTGACAAAATCTAGCACCACTTCTTGATAAAAAAATTAGAATACTAGCAATAGAAGGAAATTTCATCAACATGATAAAGGGCATATATGAAAAGCCACAGCTAACATCCTATTTAATGGTGAAAGACTGAAAGTTTTCCCTCTAGTATGAAAAAAAAAAAAAATCCATGGAACTACAATACATAAACAGTGAACCTTAAGTTAAACCATGGACTATAGGAAATAGTACAATTATAGAAATGTGCTATCATCAATTGTAACAAATGTTTCACACCAATGCAAGGTATTAATAATAGGATAGTGGGAACCATGATTTTTATGCATGATTGTTTTATAAACCTACAACTTATCTAATAAAGAAAAAATAGAAATAGACACCCAAAAAAAATCTGAGAAAATAATCCTCAATGGTAAGAAAGTAGCTAAGAAGATAAAACAAATTAAAAATGCAAAATAATTTAAATAATTAATCTTTTGGGCCCCAAAATCAAGAGACATGAAAGAAATTATTGTTTAGAAATAATATTTTTTTCTAACCATGGAATTGACTCTTGAAGTATAAAATGCCAAGTTTAGTAAACACATTTTTGGGTACATTCTATAACCCAGTTTTTACATGAAAAAAAATTGTATTAAAGAGATTAAGAATCCAAAACAATAAATGATAAATGCCACAACTGAACTTTCTGCCTCCCAATGCAGTATTTTTTTAGACTCTACCAGGAGCTATAAAACATTTGTTAGCATATAATTCAATATGTATTTCATTTACTATACTAAAAGTATTTTAGAATATATACAAGAGAATAAATTTTAAAAGGATGAGATAAAAATTAATGTAAATAAAAGACCTGTGATTTTCTACCTGTTCCTAGCATACCTGCATATCCCCTGAGTTATGTGTAACCTCTTTGGAGATTATTGCTCTATGATATATACCAGGTAGTTTATTATCTGAACTAAAATAAATTTGATTTCCTCAATGCTTACCTTACAGGAAATGAAAGCCAAAGGCCCTTAAAGATACCTAAGCCCCCCAAATGATGAATGAAGAAAATGGAAAAATTGTGAAAGACATTTTTGAGGCAAAATTTACAGGATATATAACCACTTAGGTATAAGGACCATTTACAAAAGGACATGTTCAGAATGATTTTTTTAAACTTTTACTACAGCCATTAGACAAATACTAATTCATTAAGTTATAGAATACAGGAAATGGAACACCTAAGTTTAGTTGTAAATTACTATTAATTTGAGCATCTGTTCATTTGTCTATTGGCTATTCAGGTTTTCTCTCATATAAAGGATCTTTTTTTTTTTTTTTTCTTTTTCTGCACTGGAATGCTTTTTTTTCTTTATTTGATTTAAAGGAATCCTCAATATATCTAGATAATAGCTCTTTGTCTGTTTTACATTTTCCAATGATCTTCTCATTCTATTTGTGCTGAATTTAAAGAAGATTTCCTTATTTTAATTAGTCAAGTTAATAACCTTTTGCTTTCTGGATTGTGCTTTTTGTATTAAGAAATGCATTACCATCCTAGGTCTTAAAAATATTCTCCAATACTGCTTCCTAGAATTATGAAATATTATGTTTTGAATTTAAGTCTTTAATCCACAAGTAAAATGTTTTTGCATGTGTGATGTGAGGTAAAGGACAAAAATATAATTTTCCCATATGGATAATCTATTTTCACAGCACTTTTGTTGAAAAATCCATCTTTTTTTCACTAAACTACAAAGGCATTCTGTTATAAATCAAGTTTCCTTATATGTGTGAATGTGGTTCGGGTTCTCCATTCTATTTCATCGGTCTCATCTAGCCCTGCATCAAAAGACATTTCATGATTATTAAAGTTTTATAATAAGATATGTCTCAAAACAATTTTCTTCTTCTGTATGTTCCAGTTTTATTTGTGTCCTCTTATGCTCCCTTCCTTTTGCTACCCCTGCCTACCAAAAATGTCTCCTCTTCTGACTTTTCATATTATAGATGAGTTTTGCCTGCATTTTACTTTATGTAAATAGAATCATAAAGTATATATTCTTTTGTGTCTTGGTTCTTTTACTCAACTTTAGGTTTGTGAAATTCACTCATATTATGATGTGTGTGGTGAACTAAATTGTATAGCCCAGTTTGGACAAGTTTTTGGTCTTAGTCTGCATTCTGGTGGATATGAATGCATTTTAAATAGGATCTCCTGAAGATGTCACTTCAGGTAAGGTGTGGCCCACGTGAATCAAGTCAGATGTCAATCCAGATTATGGAAGTCCTTTATAATTAGAATTAAATTCAGACATAGAGAAAGCCACCAAAAAAGGCCAGAAGTCACAGAACCTGGAGGAAAAAGAAGGCATCACCACGTACACTGCCATGCGACAAAAATGCCAAGGACCAAGAATCCCCAGCAGCCAGCCCCAGAACACTAGTTTTTGGGGAGAAAGCATTGCCTTATTGATGCCTTGATTTGGGACTTCTCCTAGTCTCACAACTATGAGTCAATAAATTCCTGTTGCACAAGCCAATCTACCTGTATGGTATTTGTTTTATCAGATGGGAAACTAAGACAGTGTGCTATTGTAGTATTTATTCTTATTGTTGTATTATTTTCCATTTTGCCTTCTATTAACAAATTACCTAATTCAAACTGGCTTAATCTAACTCCAGGCATGACACAACCAGAGCCTCAATGATGCTATCAAGAAACATAATGCATAAATTGAAAGTGGATAAAATGGGAAATTTTAGGTTGTATATAAGTTACCAGGAAAACAAACAAACAGAACTGTATAACACAAAGTATGAACCTTAATGTAGGCTATAGTTAATAGTATAATAATAATATTGTTACATCAATCATAACAATGGTATCACATTAATAAGAAATGTTAATAATAAGGAAACTATGAGGGTGAGAGAGGGATATATGGGAACTCAATTTTCTGAATGCTTTTTCTGCAGAAAACTGCTCTAAAAAAATAAGAAGCAAGTTTTCTTCCATCCCTCCCTCTGTATTGTCATTCTTATGATCACTTTATAGATGCCAGTGACACTGTGTCCAACAGGATAGGGTGAAAATCTCTCTCCCATCCAATAAATATAAATCTACCTCTTCAGTATGTTTGGGTCAAGTTTGAATATAAATCCACCCTAAGAACAATAACAGATGCTAGGGGAATAAATAGTTTATCAAATTATATATTTAAACTCTATTCTGGAAAAACAGAAAATTTTCTTTATTTTCAAGTGTCTGTAGAATATTTACTAAAATCGATCATATTAAGCTCCATTGAAAACTTCAATATATTCCAAAATTAGAAAGAGTATAGAAAAAAGAACTAAGATTAAAGTCTCTTATATAATCTTATCAGCTGCAAAAAATAAAAATAAAATCTAACTTAATGTGGTTTAAACTGAGGCCTAGTTTGCCAGGACTACTATAAAAAATACCAGACTGGTTGGCTTAAACAAGAGGAATTCATTGTCTTATGGTTTTGGAGACTAGACTTCTACAATCAAGATACCGGCAGGATCATGCTTTCTTCAAAGACTACTGTTCTGGTGGTGGTTTGCTGGCAATCCACAACTCAGTCGCTGCCTCTGTCATAAGGTGTCTGTCTCCTGTCTCCTACCACTGTGTCCAAATTTCCACTGCTTATAAGGATTCTAGTTATATGGCATGAAGGCCCACTCTGATTCAGTTTGGCCTCATCTTAACTAACAGGATTTTCAAAGGTCCTATTTACAAATGAGTTCACATCCATAGGACCCGGGACTAAGACTTGAACATGTCTTTGTGGGAGGCATGATTCAATCCAAAACAATTAGGAGGTAACTCTTATAATAAAAAGTTAAAGACTTGTACAGTTGCTGAAGAATTTCATTCATGGCCCAGACTCAGTGTTTTTGCTTTAATATTTTTAGCAAGGGGTTTCATCTTTATGGTCACAAAATGCCTACTACAGCTCTAGCACCAAGTCCAAGTACCAAGTAAGAAAAAAAAAAAAAAGAGTCAAAGTTTCTTCTTGCAATGCCTGAAATTTATTTGGAAATGAAAATCCTTTCCAGATGATTTTTCCTTATATGCCATTGTCTAGAACTGTCATATGGCCATCCATAGCTGCAAAACAGACTGGGGCTTTTGAGTATATTAGCATTCCAACCTTTATGGTAAAGAAAGGCAAAGGAAAAAAGGTATTGCAAAGGACTTTAGGATAGCTGATCCACAGGTCATGCCACACCTATGAACTGGAAGTTAAAAATAAATCAGGGGAGCGGATATGGCTCAAGCTGTTGAGAACCTGCTTCCCACATGGGAGGTCCTGGGTTCAGTCCCCAGTGCCTCCTAAAAGCAAAGACAAAAAACAGCACACAAACGAACAGAAAAAACAATTCAGGGGAACCAATGTGGCTCAGTGGTTGAGCGCTGGCTTCCTACATATGAGGTCCCAATTTCAATCCCTGGCCCCAGTACATCAAAAAAATAATAATAATAAAATAAAAAATAAATCAACGATATTATCTCTCAAAGAACTCTTGGATCTTAGATAAAATAATACCAAATTTGCAGATCTGGAATATAAAGATAATTAGAACACTACCAATCAAAGCTTTGGAAAAAGTAAAAAAAGTACTCAAAGAATCATACTCTTACATTTTATCTTAATAATAGATAAAGAAGAAAATGAGTTAATTATCTAATTCAAGAAGTTTGAAATTGAACAACAAAATGAACCTAAAGAAGACATAATTTAAGGAAATAATGGGAGTGGGTGTAGCTAAGTGGCTGAGCGCCTGCTTCACATGTATGAGGTCCTGGGTTCAATTTCTGGTACCT
>JAQZBX010070617.1:0-15390 GCA_029593785.1 Cabassous unicinctus
TACACATCCTGGGGCCTTGCCACAGAGCATGGACCACAGTTCACATCATAGACCACACTCTCTCCCACACAGTTCTGCATGGTATATTCTGATAGAAAATGGCCTACATCCGTCACCACCACGCCACTCAGGACAACCCCCAAAGTCCCAAAAAAGCCCCTGTATTTCAACTGCCCCTCCTATCCTTGCCCCAAAAACGTCCAGTGGCCACCGGCTCCACCTCACTGTTACCTCAAGTAACCTTGAGCTAGACTCTTTTTAGGGCCTTATAACTGTAAGATTTTATCCCAAATAAATACCCTTTAGAAAAGTCAACATATTTCTGGTACTTTGCATCAGCATCCCTTTGACTGACTAATACAGAATTTGGCACTAGGAGAGTAGGGTCATGCTTTTGCAATTACTGAAAATGCTAGAATGGTTTTATAAATGGGTAAACAATATTTTTTGGAGGAATTGTGAGATGCCTGATAGAAAAGCCCTAGATTGCTTTGAAGAGACTGTTGGTAGGAATATGGATACCAAAGAGACTTTTGATATGGCCTTAGGAAGAAATGATGAAACTATTATTGGAAACTGGAGGAAAGGTGATCTGTGTTTTAAAGTTGCAGAGAACTTAGCAAGATTGACTCCTGATGTTATATGGAAGGCAGAACTTAAAAATTATGAGTTTGGACATTTAGCCAAGGAGATTTCCAAACTAAATGTGGAAAATGCAGCCTGGCTTCTCCTTGCAGCTTATAGCAAAATGTTAGATGAAAGAGAGAAGGTGATAACTGAGTTGTTGGACACCAGGAAACCAGAAACTGATCCTGGAAATTCCATGCCTCTGGATATCAAGCCCCCAGAAGATAGTGCCCCATTTGAGGACTTAACTAAACTTGTAACTTGTAAATAAGGATTGAAAATGTAGATATCCAGGAAAGACTTGTGGAAAGTTTTACTGTCTGATGGCTTAGACCCCTGCTTCCTGCATGCTAAACCAACAAGCTTTTTGACAGAGCTGTATGAATAAAACCATTGTCAGCCTGGACTAAAAGGGACATGGAGGGGAGAGATGGAAGGAAAAATGGCTTTAAAAGGAAAACCATGGAAGCTGAGGTCTGAAATTAAGACATCTCCTTGGACCGAGAGAGGAACCCCATCCATGTGTACAGAGAGGGTGAGTTTGCCCCAGCAGTTGAAGAGGGTAGATATTCCAGCCCACTGTTCAGGAAGAGTTTTGCCACCCCAGGCTACAGAGAAGGTGGAGCACATTCCCCAAGGGTTGGGGAGAGTGAGGTCGACACCCCATAGGTCTGAGAGGGGTAGGTCTGTCCCCCATAGATTAAGGAAGGTCAGGTTGCCAACTCATTGCTCTGAGAGGGTTGGGCCTGTATACCAGAGATTAGGGAGAATGTTGCTCCTACCTCACTGTAATAAGGGAGTTGAGACTCTACCTCAGAGATTGGGTAAAGTGTGGCCATCACCCCAATGTTCTTGGAGGATGAGGTCCAGAGCTCCCTCACCACCCAGATGCTTGATGAAGGTGGAGCCAAGAAAATGGCTGTTGGGCAAGCCTGTGGAAAGGATGGGCCCCCATAAGGCCCCAAGGATGAGAAGAAACCGTCATCTTAAGAATGACTCTCAGACTTTGAAATCTAATGAAGTATGCCCCACAGGTTTTTGGAACTGTAGGGGACCAGTGATGCGTGTTTCCCTCCCAAATTCTCCTTATGGTAATGCAAATGTTTATGTTATGACTATCCCTTTGTATATTGGAAGCAGATAAATTATTTTGTAAGTTTCACAGGTCTACAGCCAGAGGGGACTTTGCCCTAACACAAACTGTATTTCTATAAATAACTGTGGTATCAGTTTGTGGAGATTCACACAATTACCAAAAAATTTCAAATTCCCATCCAGGGGAGCTCTGCCACATTCTCTAATGTAACAACAAGAATGTCCCAAGTACAGGGACAATAACATGTGAAGGAGGATGGTCCATTGAAGGACCCTTGATATTGATGACTATGCTTATGAGCCTTTGCTCTTGAAATTGAAACTTAGCCTAGTGACATAGGGTGCCTAAGAATTACCTACGGGGAGCCTCCTTGTTGTTCAAATGTGGCCTCTTTCTAAGCTGAATTCAGCATATAAAATCAGGAACTTCCCCCCAGTGTAGGACATGACTCCTGGGGATGAGACTCCCTGGCACTGAGAGATTGTTACCAAGTACCAACAAGCAATGTGTCTGGAAAAAACAAACAAACAAACAAACAAACAAACAAATAAATAAAAACCCCACCTTAACCAAAAGGGGGAAAAGCTAAAGACAAATGAGTCTGTATGGCTAAGAGAATTCAAAGTGAGTTGAGGGCCATCCAAGAGGTACTGCTTATGCACATCTCAACAGGATCTCATTGACAACCAAACTATATACAACCCCAAATAGTGAAGCTCCTCAGGGATATGGAGATATCCAGACACTATAGTCAGGGAAGACAGCTCAGGAATTTGGCCCCTTGCCAGTGGGCCCTAATCTGGTATTTATGCTCCCCAGTGTGACTGAGTTAGACTCAGCAGTGATTTCCCTATGCATGACTCTTCTATCCTTCTATTCGAACCTATAATTAGTACTAGAGTTGATAGGTGTACATCCAAGAGACTTAAATCTCTGGGCTGTCCATGTGCCAACTGAGCTCTAAATATCAACAGAGTTGAAACACCTACTTTCCAGTTCAATGGACTCACCCAGGACAACTAACAGGGAGGAGATGATGGACAGACAACATACCAAGGATCAAAGAGTGCCTACAACTGCAGGCAAGAAAGTCCCATCTATCAGATGTATGGGATTGAAGCCCCACTCAATTAATAGTGGAGTGGGCATCACCATCCCAGAGTCCTCAGGATTGGGAAACAAACTATGGACTAAAATAAAGTTACTAGTATTCTGCTATGACCACTTGTGATTCTAGAAATGGAAGAAATACCATTGTTGTGGAAGCAATGACCCATGGATGTTCTGGGGTTAGGGATAGGGAAAAACAGGTATAATAGGGGGCCATTTTCAGGACTTGGAATCATCTGAATGATATTACAATGACAGATACAGGCTATTATATATCTGGCCATAACCTACATAGTCGAATGGGAGAGAGTGTAAACTACAGTGTACACTATAATCCATGCTTAGTGGCAATGTTCCAAATGTGTTTATCAATTGCAATAAATGTATCACACTGATGAAAGATGTTGCTAATGTGGGAAAATGTGGGAGGTGTGGGGAGCGGGGCATATGGGAATCCCCTATATATTCTCTGTAACATTTATGTAATTGAAGTATCTTTTAAAAAATAAAAAAAGTAGAAAAAAATAACTGTGGTGTGATTTTGTACTTAGCATTGTTAACTGCAAGGATTTAAGTTTTTTGCATATTGTAATGTCTTTTTGGAATTCAGAAGGTGGAGTGTAGCAGTTTGATATTATTTATGAATTCCAAAAAGAGATATGTTTGCAAACTGGTCTGTTCCTCTGGGCATGATACCCTTTGATCATATTAAATTCAAAGGTTTTATGTTTACTTGATTTATGTTAAGATTAGAGCTTTGATTTGACCATGTCATTATGGCATGTAGGGTTGAGTCCCTGCCCCTTTGGTGGGCTATATAACCTGACACTCATTCAAGGAGATCACAGAAGTAGATACACAGAGAAGATACACAGAGGAAGAGAGACAGCTCCACAGACATGGCAGAAGCCCCAGGAAGAGAGACGAGCCATTCACTTGATAGTTTATAGTTGACCTTGTGTAGAGAACAGAGCAGCTGAACCCAGAAAGAAATGAGACTTGGGAAGAAAGAGATGAACCATATTCCATCCTACAGCTGAGATAGGAAGAAGTTGGACCCATGGAGCCTTAAGAGGGAATAGGATGGCTGAACCCTTGCAGATGTCATCTGCCATCTTGCTTCAACATGTGGCAACAGAGTTTTGTGAGAAAGTAACTGTGAGTTGTACTCTTTACGGCCTTTTAACCGTAAACTTTTACCCCAAATAAAAACCCTTTATAAAAGCCAACAGATTTCTGGTGCTTTGCATCAGCATCCCCTTTGGCTGTCTAATGCAGACTCCCATAATGAATATGTTGGCATGTTTCATGTTATTCCACAGGTTCTTAAGGCTCTGGTCACTTTTTTTTTTTTTTCATTCTTTTCTCTATCTTCTCTTCTACTGTATGATTTTGAATGCCCTGTCTTCTAGTTTGCTGATTCTTTCATCTGCCTGTTCAAACCTACAGTTGAATGCCTCTAGTGTATTTTTAACCTCCATTATTGTGTTTTCCATCCACATAAGTTCTGTTATGTTCTTTTTTATACTTTCTAATTCTTTTTGTTCATACATTGTCTTCCTTATATTTTTTAGTTATATCTTCCTTATATCTTTTAGTTCTATATCAAAAATCTAGTTCTATATAACAAATCTAGTTTGTTTCTAACCATATTTTCCTTTAGTTCCTTGAATTGATTTAGGAGATGTGACTGAATGTCTTTGATTATTTTTTTCACTGTCTGTGTTTCTTCTGAAGTTTTAATTTTTTTTCCCTTGACTGAGCCATCTCTTCCTGTTTCTTTGTATGGCTTATGATCTTTTGTTGATATCTGAGCCTTTGATTGTTTTGATGTACTCATTCTGGAAGTCAGTTTCTCACTCTTGCCTAGGATTTTAGTATAGATGGGCATGTGTTAAGGCTCTTCTTCAATGCTTGGTCCAGTTTACACTGAATCTTTAGAGCAGCCCATGTTTAATGGTTAGAATTTTTTCAGGTCTTTGTGTAATTACCTCTTGCCCTGGGCATGTGCAGTAACTGTTAAGATTACCCTACTGTAGTTGTTTGGGGAAAAATACACTATATATAAGATACAGACTATAGTTAGCGGTAATATTTTGATGATGCTCCTTCATAATTTGTTACAAATGTTTCACAACAATGCAAGGTATTTGTGGTGGAGTGATGTATGGGAGCCCTGTATGATGTTATGCATGTTTGTTTTGTAAGTTCACAACTTCTACTATAAACTTTTTGTTTATGTATGTTCATGTATGAATGATATATTTCAATAAATCATTTTTAAAATGAAAAAAAAAAAAAGGAAATAAAAAAGAAAAAGATCCACTGGGCGGGGGGGGGTTGGCGGAGATTACCCTATTGGGTATGACTCTTTCCCCTCCAGGAGAGGATTTCATTTCATCTGTTTCTCCACCAGGTCTCCTGGGCTGTTCTCTTTGTTTTTATACAAAATTTCCTCCCCAACAGTTAGATTTGCTCAACTCTTCTGTGCTCTGGGCAACCTCTTCACTCCAGCTTCCAGTCCTAGGTCCACCCTGCCTTACAGCAGTTCACTTTCCCCCTTTTCTTGTGACTTTTCTGCCTTTGGTAACTTCCACATTAGGGGATCCTGACTTATGGAGCAGATAGGGTCATTGTTTAAAAACACACACTTTTTTTTGTTTAGGTGCACCAGCAATTAGGGAATGAGCTGAGAGTGTGCATAGCTTGCCAATAGTTCCACCTCAGGTCACTCTGATTTCCAGGGGACTGCTTTGTATTTGTGCACATGCTGACCACTAGAGCCATACCTCGATACTATGTGGCCTTGGGTCACCTTGCCTGAATATGCATGGGACTCTAAGTCACTGCTGTGAGTGTCTCTGTGGTCAGAGACCATGGCAAGAGGTGCTGGGCTGGAGTGCTGCTGCTCTGTGTCTCTTAAACCACTTTCTCTTACCTCTTTTTTTTTTTTGGTGGTTTTTTTTTTTTTTTCAATTCAGCATTTGTGGAGTCTTTCTCTACTCTCTATTGTCCTCCAGAGTTCCAAGCAAGGTGAATCTGCCCTTTAATTTAGCTGTTTCTAAAGAGAAATATTCCTGGGGATATCTTATGCCACCATCTTGATGATATCACTCAATCCTGAGGCTCTTTTTGCTCATTCCCCTTTCTGCTGTTTTCAGGGACTTCCAACCCAGGGAATCCATAAATTCAGTTGATAAAGGGGTTGTGTAGGTAAGAGCTGTGGAGACATAAGTTCTGTAACTTCACCCACATGAAGGGGGCATAATAGAACAGAGCAACAGAAGTAAGTAATTCAATGTTGAAAATGAACAGCGGAGGACCCAAATCAGTGCATTTAGAGGGAACAATTTAGTGAAAGACAGTAAATAATCATAAAGGTTAGGGCTTTTGAGCAATAGGGGAAAGCTGTTGGACATTAATCAATATAGGTATCTGTGGTAGGCTGAATATGGCCTTCAAAGATATCCATGTTCTAATCCCCAGAACCTGTGAATGTTACCTTATATGGCAAAAGGGACTTTGTAGGTTTGATTGTTGTTCTGAGCATAGCAAGGAGCTGTATAAAATGACAGCTTCCTGCTGAACTGAAAGGGATATGTCAGACCAAAGAACAACTTGGGCAAGTCCAGCTTGGTGAGTAAATGAGTGTTTATTAGGGGACTTTTGTGGAGTCCTCATCCTCAGTGGCAGGAGGAGAGATGACAGTTCTGAGCTCGATCATCCACATCTCACTGCAAATGAGAAAGGTGTTTTATAATGCATGCTTATGTGCAGTTGGGGAAGGCATTTAATAGGCAGCAGGCTTTCTAAAGAATTCCATATTCTGACAGATAACCTTTACAGTGTTTCTCAGTAGGGCAGAAGTTATAAATTTACAGTAACTGTGCTGGAGATATATTGATACGAACATATTCAAAGGAACAGATATTCTTACAGATTTTTTTGGAGAAGAGGTCAAGCATTTATAGTACAAGGCTTACTGATCAGTCATGAGTTAGCAAACGATCATTTCCTGAGGCTTTCCATTTAACTGTTTAGAAATGGAATGTTGCTACAACTGGAGGAGGAAAGAACTTGAAGGGTTGAGGGAGAAAATGCAAAGTTATCTTTGCCACAATTCTCCCTGACCCCCAACTCTTAAAATCTTTCTGCCACCCTTTTCCATGTTAAAGCCTTGAGTGTGGAACAAGGGGTTTATAAATGGTAGTTCTGAGATATAAGACCACAGCTACAATACAAATTACAATAGGGCAAACAAATAATGAACAGAGACAGAGTAATTATAAGTATCAGTAGGTTCTGGGAGTTGCCACCTAGAAGGGGTGGCTCTTATTTGCAGTCTTTAGCCAGTTACTCTAATTCATCAAAGATAAGTAAAGAATATTCCAGGGGAGACAGGGAGCTGCCAGATGCTGGCATGTATCCACACACCCAACAGTCCAATTGATTGTGGGTTGTTGCCACAGTGGCAGCCTAGTCAAGGAATATGTTAGATGAAGTCGTGTAAATCTGGAAGAGAAGCCTAAGGGCACAAGCACAAATGTTTGAGGGAGAGGTTTTCTCCAGTGAGTAAAATAATAGTGGAACTTTTCCCACAGGCCCTAGGACATTTGCTGAGAGTGGGCAAGATTCGGCTTACAAGACCACACACGTTGACCCTCCATAGGAGTAGGCTGTATTGCCAATTGTGTTTCTTTAGGTTCTAACCACATCACGCTGGCAATTTTTGCCCCTGTTGGTATGCTTTTTGTGCAGTTGACATAGTGTAGTACTGTCAGTCCTTGTGAAAACAGGAAAGTTGGCTCCAGTGTCCCACTAGCCTGTTGCATAATGCCTTCCAGCACTATGAAACAAAGCCAGTCTGAAGGTAATGTCCACTGGGTGAAAGAGACCCAGCCATCACCAGCTGGTAAAGCCACAGGAGTCTTCAGCAGCAGCGTGTTTCCATCCACTTCTGGGGCATGGCCAAGTGATGTAGCAGATTCCTTTATTGTTTTAGGGGCCTTTATTAACTGCCCGTGCCAATAACGCAAATGGAGAGACACCCTGTACAGTAGTTGGGGCCTGGTTTAAATGTATGAGAGAGTCAATTAACACTGAGGTCCAACCCCACATTGTATGGTTTTTAGTGAGTTGCCTTATTTGTTTGTCCTGCCCCTATGGGATTATAGGGTAGGTGAAAACTCCAATCAATATCTTGTTATTTAGCACATTGTTGTACATCATGCCCAGTAAAATGCATTCCCTGGTCACTACTATGCAATGGGGTATTCTGTACAGACTACTAAGCCATTTTATCCCTTTTGTGGTGTTTTGTTGGGTAGCCTGTTTTACCGAATAGACTTGTAGAATGCCTGTGTTAGTAGCTACACAGGTAAACACACAGCATTTATCGGTACTAACGGAATAAGGGTCCTATATAACCTATTTGCCAATCCTGTAAGGGTATGTTGGCTTTGCGTACATGCCCACTGCTGTAAGGCACTGTTTGTGGCTGAAGCAGAGAACACATCTCACAGTCCGTATGTTATAAACCAGGTCAGAATATTTAATGGGAATGCCTAATGCATTAGCCATACAACACTGGTAGCAGCTCCTCTATGGCCACTTTTTTTGTGTCGCCATAGGGCTGCTGCTTCATTGGGTATAGGGCAGATCAGGTGGATTCTAGCTAAAACATGCACCTCTTGGTTCCCAGGCAGGGAGGTGTTTTGATGTGCAGGAGCATGATAAATTGTCAGAGATGCCTCCGGGGCTTGGAGGTGATTGTAAATCTCTTGCCATTGGGTAAAATACCCTGTAATGGGTGTCCCATCAGTTGCCAGTCATTTTGATGCCATTGATTTATCCATAAAGTGAGGCCCCGATATATGGCCCAGCTATCAGTGCAGAGGGTGAAGGGCATGTTTCTCTAGTAACTACTATCCATGTGGCCCTTACTTCAGCCATGTGGCTATTCTGTCCTAGACCAGAATCCAGCCAGCAGCTATTAGTTTGCATCTGTATGACCACAGCCACCCAATTCTGAGTATTTCCTTTGCTGGACCCAATAGTGTAACAAGCATTTTCAGGAATTGGAGGATTTCCCTCATGTGCTGTGGGTAGGATGGAGGCAGGAGCCTCTGTCTGTGGGAAATAGTGTGTGTCCTTGAATAACATAGGGCCAAGGACTTGTTGTAAGGCTTGACTAGAGGGGCTAATTGATATAACTCCCCTCTGCTGGAGATCAGCCTGCCATTTCTTAAAGTTTGCAACTGGGCCAGTCATGACTGAGGCTTAGTGAGTAACCCTTCAGTCCAGCCTTTCATGGGATAGGCTATTTTTACAGTTACAGCATGAGGCCCTGTGACAGACTCAACTTGTTAGAGGGCTTTATATACAGACAGCAGTTGTTCCGTATCGGAGAACTTAGCCTCTGCTTCCTTCCATGTCAGTGACTAAAATCCTATGGGCTCCGCCTGAGGGTTATTTTTGTCATAGACCCCAATTCATACCTTCAGTACTTCTAATTACTTCTAAGTGTTGGGGCAGAGTAGAACAAAGGGCTTTGGCCTGGGAGACAGCAACTGAGCTTGCTCAAATGCCTTTTGCTCCCCAGTCCCATGTTTTCCCTCGTTTTTTGAGAATATGTAAAGGTCTGAGGACTTGGGCTAAATGTGGTATAAATATCCTCCAGTAACCTAGGAGTCCTATGAAAACTTGCAGCTGTTAACCATGCTAGGAACAGTCTGTTGTAAATTTTTTTCTACTACTTTATCTGGAATGTTATGGGTCTTACCCGACTAGGTGATGCTCAATAATTTTGCTGCTACCCTAGGCCTTTAAATCTTGTTGGGATTGATTTCCCATCTTCTAGCTTTTAGAAATAGCCAAAGCTGTTTCTAAGTCTGCAAAAGAATCAGAGGTTAACATAATATCATCAATGTAATGAAATAAGTAACAGTTGTTGGCAAAACGATTGTTGAAAGATCCTGGGCCATCATCCGATGGCAGATGGTGGGACTATATAAATATCCTTGGGGTAAAATGGTGAAGGTCCATCGTTGGCCACCCCACATGCAAGCAAATTGGTCTTGGGACTGTGAGTTTAAAGAAATGCTGAAGAAAGCATTTGTACGATCCACTACTGCATGAGCAGTTCCCAGTTTAGTGGTTAGCTGATCAAGTAATTCAGCTATATTGGGAACTGCTGCATTTATTGATTGAACAATTTTATTTAATTCTTGATAGTCCACTGTCATTCTCCAAGTGCCATCTGGCTTTTCACTGGCCTTACGGGGCTATTGAAAAGATTTTGGACTGGTCATATAACTTGTACTCTAGCCAATTTTTGACTGTGTCAGTTATATTCTGATGTCTGCCTGGCAAGTGGTATTGTTTTACATGCACAATGAGTGGCAGTGGAAATAGAATGACCAGTTTCCATTTAGCCCGACCTGGTAAAGCTGCTTTGACCACTGGCACCCGTAGGCAGAATTCTCCAACAGTGGTATGCAAAATGTGGCCCATCAAAACATCAACCCCTAGGATGTTTACTTGTTGGAGAGATATATATGCTACATATATATGGGGAGGGTAATTGCCCACCCTGAGAATAAGATTAGTCTTACTCTTATGGCAGAGTTGTTGTAGCCATCTACCATGACCAATTGCCCTTGATGTTTTTCAAGATTGCCATAAATTAGAGTGCATCAGCTCCTTTATAGACTAATGCTCATGTTTTTTGTTTGTTACAATGTTTCCATTAAATAGTGAGCTATCCACATGTGGCCTCCAGTCATCTTGTAAGGCTCCGACATGTAGGCACCCTTGGCTTTCCCATCAGAGGAAGGGTTTGGTGGGAGTCCACAGGGCCAGGTCCTTTTCTTGGGCAGCCGTTGGTATTATAGTAACCTCATCATCTAACATAGGAATTTTGGTAAATTGTTCAGGTTTTAATGCTTTCCATAAACCAACTAGCACTATATTTGATTTTTTATCTATGTCTTCCTGAGCAATGCCTGCTTTCAATAGATCAGCCCACATTTGCTTGCAAGTTACTTTAACAGGACCTTTAGTCATGGGTGTAGACCCCCGAGAGAGATGTTCTCCTTTCATGTCTTTTATCTTTTGTCCTTTCATTATCTTTCTTACTTGCTCTTTGTTTCTGTCTAAATCACTCAAATCAGCCATGGCTTTACCTACTACACTAATGGGCTTAAAAGCCATGGCTTTACCTACTACACTAATGGGCTTAAAAGGGCTACCAGAGTGCTATACCATTCTCTAGGTCCAGAATTTATTTTCTTCCTAATTTCTCCTGTAAACATGGTAAGGTCAGGCCCTATAAAAATCTGATCATAAATATCTTCTCTCATTCCTAATTTCGTAGCATGGCCTGGCCTTCCTCTGTAGTCCTTCTCCCAGTGGGTAGGTTTGGGAGATCTCCCAGTATCACCCAAATATCTCAGCATGCAAGAATCAGTCAGTTCTTGAGGAAATGTGTCTCTTGGGTATTCTGAAAATTATGCAATTTTTGCATTAAGGCGGGATTGGTGGTGATATTACTCAGTTTTTCTGATTTGTAACAAAATATCTCAGGCCCATCTTGCCTTAACCAACCATTTCTCCAAGGAAACTTGGTTCCTTATATTATTATAAGAATAATATTTAGAAAATCTGGGTACTGGGTATGCTCATTGCTGCTAGGATATCATAGCTTATTTAGGCCCTTTCAGCATACAGAAAACACACACACACATACACACATATAAACACGTCTATCTATCTATCTATCTATCTATCTATCTATCTGTCTATCTATCTATCTATCCATCTAATTCTAATTCCAATCCTACACAGCAGAGTTCATCCTAAGCTTCTCCCATTCCATATTTGTAATAGCAACTACCTACATAGCTCAATCTGTTTATTCATTTGCTCAATCCTATATTGCACAGAAAATAATTTCAGAATTGCCAACTCATATCACTGCAAAAAACATATCTGTAAGTAGACTTATTTATTTACAGTTCTTTTTGTATTTAGATTGAGTGTATATAGTCAAAGTACTGTGCTCACAAGTTGCTTGAGTTAGTTCTCTTGTTTTTTCCCTTCACTGCAGTTAGATTAGTCTTTTAAATTATGGGTGGTTTCGTTTTTTCTGTCTGTATTCCATTTTAGAGTTCTTAAACTGCCATCCTTATTGATTTGATTTGATTTTTAAGAAGAATTTAAAAACATTAACACAATTCCAAAGTCCAAACTAAAAAAAGTTTCCCTCATTGAAGTAGAACTCTTCTATCCCTTTGTTCCTACCCACTTCTATAAACATTCTCATTAGTTTCTAGAAATAAAAAAGTTTTGTTTTTCTCAATTTCCTTTTGCAATTAGGTAAGCAAATCCATGTAATTCTCTTATTTCCTTTTCCTACACAAAAGGTAGAATACCATACATATTCTTTTTGCATTCTGTTTTTTCATTTACAAAATATATCTTGGACTCATTCCATTTTCACTTCATAGAGTTTATCCTCATACTTTTTTAAATCACTGTATAGTACTGCAATTTGTGGATATAATTTAGTTAATTCAATATATCTTTTATATATGAACACTTAATGTTTCCAATATTTTGCAATGACAAATAATACTTCAATGAGTAAACTTTCGCATATTTAAATTTATTTGTTAAAGGTTTATTTTCAGAGTAAATTCCTAGAAATGGAATTTCTGGAACAAAAGGTAAATGTATATATAGTCATGTTAAATACTGCCAAATTCCCCTCCATAATGCTGTACCATTTTGCATTCCTACCAGCAATGTATGAGAGTTCATATTTCTCCCTAGTCTTGCCAACACAGCATGTTGCCAAGTTTAAAAATTTTTGCTAATGATGGATACAGACCATTATACATTTTGCAAAACCTATAAAATTGTGTGGGGCATAGTGTAAACTATAATGTAGACTACAGTCCATGGTTAGTAGCAATGCTTCAGTATGTGTTCATCAATTGTAACAAATGGACCACACTAATGAAAGATGTTGTTAATGCTGGAAAGTGTAGGAAGGGGAGGGGGTGGGGTATATGGGAGTCCCCCATATTTTTGATGTAACAGTTATATAATCGAAAACTTTAAAAATAAAAATTTTTTCCCCTAATTTGGTAGATGATTAATGGTATTTCAGTGTATTTTTATCTGCATTTTTATTATGAATTGAACAACTTTGCGTAATTTAAAGGCCTATTTTATATAATTTTTGGTGAATTGTGTGTTCATGATTTTTGCTCAATTTTCTTTAAGTGTTTGGGCCTTATTTCCTCAATTTTTAAGAGTTTCATATGTATTAGGAATATTAGACTTTTTACTGTGATCGATGTATTTTTTTCTGAAAAGAGGTGTAATACCACTATTTTAGAAGGTTTGTAATTATCTGTAAATATGTATGTTTATATTGATTTTTCATGAACTCTGTCATTTTTTCCTGTGGGGGGAAAATGATTACAAATTTCAAATGTCTTTGATATAACCTAGATTTAAGTTAAAGTTAATGAGCCATTTCAACAAATAGTACTAAAACAATTGGACATGCATAGGCAAGGCAATGAACCTTGACCTAAGTCTCACACTTTATGTAAAATTTAAGTCAAAGTGTATTACAAACTTAAATATAAAGCATAAAACTAGAAAACTTCTAGAAAAAATATAGGAGAAAATCTTTGGGCCCAAAGGTTAGGCAAAGAATTCTTAGACTTGACACCAAAACACAATTCAAAAATTGATAAACTGGACCACATCAATTTTTTTTTTTTTTTTTTTTTTTACAAATAATTGCTTTGTGAAAGTCCATGTGAAGTGGATGAAAAGACAAGCTGCAAACTAGGAGAAATAATTTGCAAACCATATATCTGACAAAGGACTAGCATCTACAGTATATACAGAACTCTCAAAACTCAACAGTAAAAAAGACAAATGATCCAGTTAGAAAATGGGCAAAAGATATGAACAGATATCTCCTCACTGAAGAGGAGATACAGGTGGCAAATAAGCACATGAGAAGATGTTCAACATCATTAGCCATTAGAGAAGTGCAAATTAAAATCACAATGATATATCATTGCACATCCATCAAAATGGCTACAAAAACAATAGTGCCAATACCAAGTGCTGGCAAGGATATGGAAAAACTGGATTACTCATTCATAGCTGGTGAGAATGTAAAATGGTACAGCCAGTCTGGAAAAACAGTTAGACTCTTTCTTAAAAAGAAAACAACACATACATGGAACTACCATACAGCCTAACAATCACATTCTTGGACATTTATCCCAGAGAAATGAACTTAGGTTCACTCAAAAAGTTGTAAGTGATTGTAAGTGAATGATTATAGCAGATTTACTTTAGTCAAAATCCGGAATCAGCCCAGATGTCTTTCAACAGGTGAATGGTTAAATAAACTGTGGTATATTCATACCATGGAATACTACCTAGCAATAAAAAAAAGAAACTATTGATGTTGCGGCTGTTGCAATGAAAAACCCAAAACGGCACTCGGAGAGAGTGGAGGAACCAGGCTTTATTATGCGCGCGGGCCCAGAGGAAAGTTCGGTTTCCAAATTCTGGGCCCCCAGCCCCAGTTTTCTGGAGTTTTTATCAGGGTCTGCAGGCTCCCGTTCATTGGCTAGCGAGTTGGCAGGTGGAATTTTCCATTACCTTAGGCAACTAAGCAAGCATGGTTACAGAAGCAGAACTGCAGGTTATGAGATCAAGTGGGCAGGGCTACAGAGCCAGAAGGGCAGGTTTCACTTCTAAGGTGGGAGATTCTTGTCAGGAAAAGGGGGAGGGGGAGGGTTGCAGTGACTTTTCCTTATCATTGATACATGCAACAACCTGGATGAATCTGCAGGAATTTATGCTGAGTGAAAAAAAGCCAATCCCAAAGATTATATAATGTAAAGTTTCAATTTTTATAACATTTTTTGAAATGAAAAAATTTAGAAATGGAAGACAGTTTCGTGGCTGCCAGGATTTAAGGCTGGGAGCCTGGCTAAGGGTGGGAGAGAAAGGAGGAGGCAGCAGAGGGAGGTGTGTGTGGTTATAAAAGGGCAAAGCAGAGGTTCTCATGGTGATGGAAGTGTTCAGTGCCTTGACTGTGGGCATGGGTACCTGATCCTACACAGGTGAAAATGTGCGTGGAACTTAAATACACACACACAGTACAAGTAAATCTGGGGAAATCTGAATAAAATGGGTGGATTGTATCACTGTCAATATCCTAGTTATGATATTGTACTACAGTTTTGCAAAATATTACCATTGGGGGAAACTGGGAAAACTATTCAAAGGATCTCTCTGTATTATTTCTGAATGCTGTAAGTGAATCTACAATTATCTCAATGAGAATTTCTTTTAAAAAATTAAATTTAAATCCATAGCCCACAGGTTTTTAGCAGAGAACTTGAAAGAAACTTTAAAGAGCCACTTAAAGAATGTCGAGGCCTGGGTAAACAATTAGCCTTTACTTAAAGCAGTATTCTCAGCTAGAAGACATTGTTAACTGGGGGTGAAAACTG
>JAQZBX010070618.1:0-15385 GCA_029593785.1 Cabassous unicinctus
TATCCAGTATCAGAGCAAGTTTTGTTGGCTATGGAGTTCTGCCAATATAATTTGAGTCAAGAGAGCATGCTCATAATATTTCATTCCTATTTATACTTAAATTCAATACAACAAAAAAATAGTTATATAATAAACAGTTATAGAGGCCTATAATGCACAATTTACTCTTCTATTGTATCCAATGTGATATAATACAAATAACAGATTAGAAATTAAACCTTAGGGGACTTTACTAGGGTGTATTAAAAATTATACAATATCTTATAGTATTAATATTTAAAAGATATGTTGTTATTTTTACTTGAAATTTAAAATAAAAATTCTTCCATAATTTATATTTTCAAATATGTGTATTGTTTACACATAAACACTCCATGAATTCTGTATTTCCATTCCACCAATTTAGAGTTGCCTCAAGTTTAAATGATGTCATATGTATATGTATATTCCTCTACTAATACCACATTTTATTTCATCTAAATTAAAATTCTAAATTTGAGTTTAATACTTACCCTGAGACAAACTTGGTAAAAATCTTTTTCTGGTAATATTCTGTCTAGAAATTTGTCAACCTCACAATTACTTCACAAATAAGATATTTAAACCATATAGGGTGCCTAACATTTTTGTGATATTGTCTCCATTCATATAAATTATTTTTAAACATACCTGCATGCATTTTTGCTTTATTCTGAGTTAAATTACATCAATACAGAGATTGTGTTGAGGTCATGATCAAATATAAAGTTCATTTGGAAATTACACCTCACAAGTCTTCCAGGGAGCTATTGAGAACACAAACAAAGCATAATATCGTTTGCATTTTACCCTGCTAATGCCACAGCACCTCTTATATTGAGGGTTGTTGATAATGAACATCCATTCATCCCTGAGACCATCTTAAGGGAAGATTCCTTGGCATACTTCCAAAGAAAATGTTTGAGAACAAATGCATCCCTGTTAGATTTTTACCAGAGAGTTTCATCTCTCTTTGAAGCCATAAACCTTGAACACAATTTTTTAATATTCCTTTGTGATGTATTAATTTTTTGATTAGATAACAGATTAGATATTTCTAGAGAAATAATTATACTGTTGCTGAAAGGCCAGGATATTAACCACAGGGATATAAGAGCACATTTTTTTTCACAATGGAACATTTTTATATTTAAAAGTATGGCACTTAGCATGGAAGCAAAACTGATTCATTATGCAGCAATTAGATGCACCAAAATTCAAAGATGAAAATGAAATCACTCATAAATGTTAAACTTCACATATATTTATTTCCAATTATTTTTATTATATAATTCATTTTATATGTATATCTACTTTTTATCACACTGTATTTTCAGTAACATCCTGATTTTATCATTGAGTATTTATGATACACCTGACTTATGCAGTATTAGCCTTTTGTAAAACCAAATATTTAATGCATTCTATATTGGCTACTGCCTCATAAATAATTCCATTCCAGGGGCATGCACCAACTGATGAATGCACAGTTTTGGGGCATCACAAGAAAAAACATGGTAGAGTTTCTTCAGTCAGGTTTGTCAGTGTCATCTAATTCATAGACACATCAGGTGTATCATTGTATTTAGTATTACAACATTTAAGCAACTTCTTTTATGAATTTAATGTATTGTTTTTTTATTTTATTAAAAGATACATGAAAGAAGAAAGGAAAAATCAGTGTTGAAATGAGTAAATATTTCATAATACAATTATTGCAAAAAATTCACTTCTTCTATATATAATAAGGTCAAATATTTCATAGGACTCAGGCAATAAATAATAAAATGAAATCAATTTTCAGGTAGATTTAGAAGCAACTCTTAAAGGAAAAACTGTTTATATTCCAATTACATGATAGAATTTCTTGGTATCGATAATGAAGTTACAAAATAATATATTATATATTTGTTGGGTTTGGGAAGTACAATATTTTGATTCATCAAAACTTTAGTGATTATTTAGAGAGACACTTTTGGAGATTAAAAAGTACAGCATCTATTTGTTTCACAATAGGTGACCTTAGGATTTAAACCAAATGAGAAACTAATAGATTTACTATGTAAATGCTATTTTGAATGGGTCTGGTTAACATTGAAAATCATCATTAACCAATATTGAATTCAATTTTTCTATAGTCATGAAGGGTAACTACATATAATATGAGTAAAACAAAGAACCTAATTTTAAGACTAATACATTTGCTGAAATTTTATTGGTGGGATTCCAATAGATTTTTGATAAGAGTAAAATAATTTTGGTAAAAGCTCAGTAATGTGAAACAGAAAGGAATCATGACCTCCTTGTCCTACATTTCAACAAAATTGGGACTTTACAATTGACATTATTCAATGTAAAATGTTTTTTTTTAATTATATTCCTATGCATAATTCTGTCAAATTTTGCTCTATGTGTCTTGAATATCTGTTAATTATTTTCAAATCTTTTTGAAAAATTGTCTCTATTGTTTTTTTATATTAACCTATATATCTGTGGAATACATTTGTTTAATTTTTCTAATACTACTACTTTGTACGGTAGTTTTTATGTACTTATACAGAAAAAATATATATTTCTACATCCTTTTTATTTTTTCTCTACATTTTTATTTATTTATTTATTTTTAGAGATGTTGTGGGTTTACAGAACAATCTTGCATAAAATACAGGATTTCTATATATCACTCCACCAAAAAAACCTCTATTGCTATGGAACATTTTTCCAATTAATGGAAGTACTTTTTTATATTTGTACTCTAAATTAAGGTCCATGCTTAACTTAGTGTTCACTGTTTGTGTTGTGATGGTCCGTGGATTCTTTTTTTTAAATTATGATATCATATATAGAATGGAACATTTACCATTTGAATCATATTCAGAGATACCTATCAGTGCTGTTAATTGCATTCATAGTGTTTGGCTACCATCACCCCTATCTCTTATCAAAACACTTCCAGCATTCTAAAAAGTACCCCAAGCTTTTTAAGCCTTATCTTTCCATACCCTATCCCCATCCCTGGTAATCTATATTCAAGATCATGTCTTCCATAGTGGCTGCACCATTTTATGTTGCCATTATCACTGAATGAGTTTTCCTATGCCTTTGCTTCCTCTCCAACACTTCTTATTAACCATTTTTTAATATCATTTATTCTATTGGGTGTGGAATAGTATCTCATTTTGTTTTGATTTGCTTTTCCCTGATGGTTAATGATGTTGGGCAACTTTTAATGTGCTTTCTGACCATTGGCATATCTTCTTGAAGAGATGTCTGTTCAAGTTTTACTCATTTTTAAATTGGGTTGTTTGCCTTTTCATTGTTAAGTTGAAGGATTTCTTTATAAATACTGAACATTAATTCTTTATTGAATATGTGATTTCCAAGTATTTTCTCCCATTGCATAGGTTGTCTTTACTTTCATGATAAAGCCCTTTGACAAATAGAAAAAGGTTTTTTTTATTTTTGATAACGTCCCATTTATTAATTTTTTTTCTTTCATTGCTTATACTTGGGGTATAAATCATAAGAAACTGTAACCTAACAATAGGTCCTTACAATGCTTCCCTATGTTTGGTTCTATGAGTTTGATCATTTTACCTCTTACATTTTAGACTTTAAGCCATTTTGAGTTGATTTCTGTATATGGTATGAGGTACTGGTTCATAAGATACAGGTCCTCCTCCTTTTTTTTGCAAATGGAGTTCTAGTTTTCCCAGCACCATTTGTTGAAGAGACTATTCGTTCCCAATTTTCTTTGAGACCTCGTCAAAAATCAGTTGACAATAAATGTGAGGGTTATTTTTGAGCTTTCAGTTCTATTCCATTGGTCTAAATGTCTGTCCTTGTGCCAGTACTATGCTGTTTTTATCACTGTTGCTTTGTAATAACTTTTAAGATCTGGAAGGGTGAGTCCTCCAACTTCATTCTTCTTTTACTAGATGGCTTTACATATCTGGAGCACTTACCCTTCCATTTAAATTTCAAGATTGGCTTTTCCATTTTTGCAGATAATGTTGTTGGAATTTAGATTAGAATTGCTTGGAATCAACA
Source organism: Cabassous unicinctus (assembly GCA_029593785.1). Lineage (NCBI taxonomy): Eukaryota > Metazoa > Chordata > Mammalia > Cingulata > Chlamyphoridae > Cabassous > Cabassous unicinctus. Next base: position 4,069 of record JAQZBX010070618.1, read on the forward strand.
AATTGTTTTGGGTAGTATTGACATCTTAACAATCCATAAACATGGAATTAACTGACAGCTATTTAGGTCTTCTTTAATTTCTTTTCACAGTATTTTGTAGTATTCTGTGTACAAGTCCTGCACTTCCTTAGGCTCATTTCTAAGTATTTGATGCTTTTGGTTGCTCTTTTGAATGGAATATTTTTCTTGATTTCTTCTGGCTTTTCATGGCTTTTGTCTAGAAACACTATTGATTTTGGGGTGTTGATCTTGTACCCTGCCACTTTGCTATATTCATTTAGTATATCTAGAAGCTTTTTTGCAGATTTTTCAGTATTTCCTATGTATTGGATCACATAATCTGCAAATAGGGAGTGTTTTACTTCTTTCTTCCCAATTTGTATGCATTTTTTTTCTTCCCTAATTGCTCTGGCCCAGGACAAGATTGAAGAACAGGGGTGACAGTTGCCATTGTTTTCTAGTTTCTGATTGTAAGGGGAAAATTATCATTCTTCCACCATGAAGTAGGATGTCAGCTATGAGATTTTCATGTATGCCTTTTATCATGTTAGGAAGTTTCCTTCTATTCTTAGTGGTCTGAGTGTTTTTATCATGAAAAGGTGTTGTCTTTTTTCGATGCCTTATTTACATTAGTTGAAGTGTTTTTTCCTTCATTCTGTTAAAGCAGTGTATTATATTAATTGATTTTCTTCTTTTTAACTAACCTTGCATAGCAGGGATAAATCACACTTGATCATGGTGTATAATTCTTTTAATAGACTATTAGATTCTGTTTGTGAATACATTCTTGAGGATTTTTGCATCTATATTCATAACAGATATTGGTCTGTATGTTCTTACCTTGTGATATCTTTATCCAGGTTTGGTATGAGAATGATATTGGACTTGTAGAATGAGTTAGGGAGTGTTCTTTCCTCATCAAAGTTTTGGAAGATTTTGAGCAGAAATGGTGTTATGTCTTCTTGAAATATTTGGTAGAAATACCCTATGAAACCATCTGGTCCTGAGCTTTTAATGTTTTGGGAGGCTTTTAATTATTGATTTAACCTCTTTAATAGTAATCAATTTGCTGAGATCTTCTATTTATTCTTGAGTCATTGTTGGTCATTTGTGTGTTTCTAATAATTTGTCCATTTCAGTTAGGTTACCAAATTTATTGGCATACGATTTTTCATAGTATCCACTGATAGTCCTTCTTATTTCAGCAACATAAGTAATAATGACCCTACATTTATTTCTGATTTTCGTTATTTGTATTCCTAGCTAAAGATTTGTCAATTTTGTTCATCTTATCCAATACAAATTTTGGTTTTGTTAAATCTCTCTATGGTTCTTTTGTTTGTTTCTTTTCTATTTAGCTTATCTCCACTTTATTTGTTGTTATATCCTTCCTTCCTTTCACTTTGGATTTAATTTCTTCTTCTTTTACTGGTTTTCAAGTTTTGAGGCTAGGTCTCTGATTTGAAGCCATTATTCTTTTTTAATGTAAGCATTTAGAACTCTAAATTTCCCTCTCAGCACTGCCTTAGCTGCATCCCATAAATTTTGGTATGGCATATGTTCAGTTCCATTTACCTCAAAATATTTGGTAATTTTGCTTCTGATTTCCCCTTTAACCCATTGGATGTTTAAGAATATGTGTTTAATTTCCACATATTTGTGAATTTTCCTTTCTCCTTCTGTTATTGATTTCCAGCTTCATTCTGTTGTGGTCAGAGAATATACATTGTAACATTTCAATATTTTTTAATTTATTGAGACTTGTTTTACGCTCAAACATATGACCCATCCTACAGAATGACCCATAAGCACTTGAGGAGAATGTGTATTCTGTTTTCATTAGGTGCAACAATCTGTATATGTCTTTTAGTTCTAGTTGGTTTATTACATCATTCAATTCCTATACTTTCTTATTGACCTTTTCTGACTTGATGTACTATCCATTATTGTGAGTGGTGTGTTAAAATACCCTAATATTAATGTAGAAATATCAATTTTTTCCCTTTCAATCTGTCAGTATTTGCCTTAAATACTTTGGGGCTATGCTGTTAGGTGTATCTATATTTATAATTATTACATCTTCCTGTTGAATTTTCCTCTTTATTAGTATAGAATGACTGTCTTTGCCTTTGTAATTGTTTTTGACTTAAAGTCTATTTTATCCAACATTAGTATAGCTATCCAAGTTCTTACTTGGTTACTACCTGCATGGGATATGTTTTGCTATCTTTTCTCCATCAACCTACATATTTCTTTGACATTAAGAAGAGTCTCTTGCACATGGCATTTATTTACTCATACTTTTTTATCCATTCCTCCAATTTCTGCCTTTTGACTAGGGAATTTAATCCATTTTCATTTATAGTTGCTACTGATTATGCACGTCTTTCTTCTGTCATTTTGGTATTTAACCTTTGTAAGTCTTATTCTATTTTCCCCCAACTTCCATTAAAGCCTACTTTTATATTTATTTGCCTTCTTATGTTGTAACATATTGAATGCCTGATCACTTTTATATGGATATATTTTCCATTTGTTTTCCCAGCATTTACAATAGGGGTAAAATTCACCATCCTAAATATATAAAAATTCTGTTTGATTTGATACTAATTTAAATTCTCTAGCAGGCTCATATACTCTTCCTATACCTGTGTTCCTCCCCACCATTTTTTGTACTTGTTATCAGTTGTATATTCCTATGTTGTATGTCCAGAAATCTAGATTTATCATTACTTTTTACACATTTGCATTTTAGCACCTGTAGAAAGTAAGAAGTGGAGTTATGCACCAAATAATACAAGACAATAATACATTTTGTGATTTATAATTACCAAATTGGTTAGCTTTACTGCAAGTTTTTGTTTCTTTATGTTGCTTTGATCCAGTCCTTTAATTTCAGTCTGAAGAACTCCCTCTAGCATTGCTTTTAGGTCAGGTCTCATGGTGATATACTTCCTCAGCTTTTGTTTATCTGATAACATATTAATCTCCTGCTCTTTATGAAATAAATTCTCAACAGATATGAAATTCTTGCCTGATAGTTGTTTTCCTTCAGTACATTAGTATTTCAACCCACTGCCTTTTTGCCTCCATGGTTTCTGATGGTAAGCTGGCACTTACCCTTGTTCAGCCTCCTTTCTATGAAACATATTGTTTTTGTTGAAACTTTTAGAACTCTATCCTTGTCCTTTGTATTTCATAGTGTAATCATTATATAATGGGGTGTGTTTTTCTTCCTGTTTATCCTGTTTGGTATACTCTGAGCTTCTTGGATGTGGATATTCACGTCTTTTGCTGAGTTTTGGAAGTTTTCTCTCATTTTTTAAAAATTCTTTCTGCTCCTTTCTTTCTTTCATCTTCTTCTGGGACTCCCATAATTGGTGCCCTGATGGATCTCTTAGGGTATTTTAAAAATTATTCCTTTTTCCTTTTGTTCTTCAGTTTGATTCATTTCAAGTGTCTTATTTTCAGTTTCACTGATTCTTTCTTCTCGCAGCTCCAATCTTCCTTTGAAAGATTGCTGGGCATTTTTCCATTAATTTATTGTGTTCTTCAACTCCAGTAGTTCTGTTTGGTTCCTTTTTAAAATTCTGTCTCTTTACTTAGACTTTCATATCATTCATTTATTGTTTTCCTATTATCTTTCAGTTCCCCCTCTGTACATTCTTTCATCTCCTTAAGCATTTTTAGATCATTTTTAAAGGCTTTGTTTGGTATGTCCACATTCTCATCTTTGTTTTTGTCATTTTCTGTATTTTATCTTCTTTCTTTAGATGAGCAATCATTTCCTGTTTCTTTGTTTTTTACTCTTTGGTTGCACATTGTAAATTTTAGCCTTTTAAAATGTTAAGTCAGAGATTAACTACATTTTTGTCTGTTTCTTTGTTTTGTAACCAGATTGTGAGAAGACTGGGATTTTCTTGAGTTTTAGCCTTTATACCATGAAGGTGTGACCAATGTGAATGAGCCGTGCAGGGTTTCCCTATTCTACTGAGCCTCTTTGTTGTCCTTAGCATTTGCTTATCAGTTGTTTTGCAGTTCCCCTGTTTTCAGGAGTTTGGCTGTTTCCTCTGTTTCCAAGAAAACAAACCTCCTTCTCATGGGCATCTGAAGGCCTTTGTCCCAGACTTTCCAACTCTATAGCTTTTTTAAGCTCCTTTTACTGTCTCATGCTGCTTTTGTTTTGAGGACAAGTTCTGTGAGGAGGGTAATCCTAAGTAGGACTTTCCCAGATTGGTCTCTCTCACCCAAAACAGGGTCAGGGACCCAAGAAGGGGGTGCAGTCTGGCTCCAAATTGCCCTGTGGAGGGTGTCAGGTAGGGCACCAAAAACTTCTTTCACAGCTCCCTAAATGTAAGCTTTCCTGGCCTGAAAAGCTAATGCAGCCCTTCAGTTAATTTCCCCCACAGCCCTATGGAAACACTGCAATGTTAAATTTCCACCACTTCTGCCCCTATTCAGGGAAAGCTGAAGCAATGGCAGCCATACCCTTTTCCAGAGGCATATTGAAAGAATACCTGCCCTCTGGGCCATAACCCAAGGATTTGAATTCACTAATCAAAAGCCATTCTCAGGTAGTCAATGTGGCTCAGTGGTTGAAGGCCAGCTTTCCACATTTGAGGAACCAGGTTCAATCCCCAGCCCTTGTACCTAAAACAACAACAACAACAACAACAAAATCATGCTCAGTGCTCACCCATGCACACTCCTGTTGTTGGGAAAGAGGATTTTTACATCTCTTTCAATCAGCAGCAGCTTGCCAGGACTAGACCCTGAGACAACATGCTGCAAGACTGAGGGATGGATGATGCTAAAAAACAGTACAAATCAAGGAAATGCCTTTTGACTGAAGACTAGTGTTTTTTGCCTGGCTGCATAGGAACATTTGTCTTTGGCTACTCTGTCACACAGTATGTTCATGGGATCCTCTCTGGCTTCTCTATTTTCTTCCAGATTCAGTTGAATTTCAACTTTTTGCTTCCTGTAGCTTTCTTTCCTATCTGTCTGAATTTCATTCTGATCATAAAGAACTCTAATAATAAGATGAAGACTCATCCTAATTGGGCTGGGCTACATCTTAAGTGAAGTAATCTCATCAACGGTTTCTACTTAGAATGTTTTCACACATACAAGGATAAATTAGACTTAAGAACATTTTTATCAGGTATGTACAGCTTCAAACCACCACAGAAACCTAGATGAAATGGACAAATTCCTAGAAAAACACAAGTTACCAACACTGACTCAAGGAAAATAGATCTCAATAAACCAGTCACAAATAAAGAGATCAAACCGGTAATCATAAATCTCCCAAAAAAGAAACTCTCAGGATCATATGGCTTCACTGTTGAATTTTACCAAACATTCAAAAACAAAAACAAAAAACCAATTGGCTCAATTCTTTTACAAAATTCAAGTGGAGGAAATATGTCCTAATTCTATGAGGTCAGCATCACCCTATTACAAAGCCAGGTAAATTATCACAAAAAATTATGGAGCAATAATATGAATTATTATCTATATTACAAATATCGATACAAAAATACTCAATAAAATACTACTAAACTGAATCTAACCACATGCTAAAACAGTTATACACCATGGTCAAATGACATTTAATCTAGGAATGGCATAGTGGATCAATATAAAAAAAGAACAATATAATACATCACATTAATTGAATAAAAACAAAAACAAAAGGAAAACATGATCATTGCAATTGATCTAGAAAAGTCAATGGCAAAATCCAGCAACCTTTCCTGATTTAAAAAAAAAAAACCTCAGAAAAGAAAGAACTATAGGAAATTAATTCAAACTGATACACTAATATATAAAAATCCATGGCTGAAATTATATTCCATGGAGAAAAAAATGAAAGCTTTCTCCATTTCATCAGAGAAAAGACAAGGAAGCCCACTGCCAACAATATTATTCAACATTGTAGTTGAAATTCTAGTCAGAGTAATTGGACAAGAAACAGAAATGAAACCACCTAAATTGGAAAGGAAAATATAAAACTCCCTGAATTTGAAACGACATGATTTTGTGTATAGAAAATTCTGCAAAACCCATAATAAAGCTATGAGAGAAAAAAAAAATTAGCAAAGTGGCAGGATACAATAACAACAATAAAAAAATATCAGTGGTCTTGCTATATATTAGTAATGAACTTTCTGAAGAGGAATTAAGAAAAAATTCTGTTTACAAATGCCAATAAAAATAAAATATATACAATTAAATTTAACAAAAGATGTTATACACAGAAAACTACATCAAAACATTACTTTAAGTAATTCATGAAGACCTAAATAAATGGAAAGACTGGCTATGTTCATGAATTGGAAGACCCAATATTGTTAAGATGTCCATTCTACCCAGAACAATTTACAGATTCAATGCAATCCCTCTCAAAATTCTAGCACCTATATTTGCAGAAATGGAAAAACCAATCAAATGTTTATAGAAATTATGCAAGGGGCTCAAAATAGCCAAGCCATCAGTATTAGTCAGGGTTCTCTAGAGAAACAGAATCAACAGGAGATATCTGTAAATAGTGTGAGATTTTAAAAGAGTCTCTCATATGACCATGGGGATTCACAAGTCCAGGTTCTGCAGGCAGGCTGCAAACCAGGGGCTCCAATGAAAGTCCAATGAAGGTCTTTGATGAGTGTTCAGGAGAAGCTGGTTGTCCAAAGATCAGCTGGGAAATTCTTGCTGAAAGCTGAAATCACTTACCCTTTTAAGACATTCAACTGATTGGATAAAGCGTCATTCATTGCTGATGGCAATCTACCTGGTTGATGTAGATGTAATCAACCATCTATGCAATAAACTCACTGATGACTAACATCTATAAATGTCCTTGTATTACACTTAGCCCAGTGCTTGCTTGACCAAACGACTGGGCACAATTACTTGGCAGAGTTGACACATTAGTCTAAATATGACATCATCATAAAAAAGAAGTTGGATGTTGGAGGACTAATAAGAGCCAATTTTAAAAGTTATTACAAAGCTACATTATTAAAAACATCATAATACTGGCACAAGGGCAGATATATAGAGCAATGGAACAGAATTGGGTGTTCAGGAAAAAACCCTTTTTACTATGGCAAATTGTTTGATTGTTAAAAATGATGCTGAATACACTCAATGAGCAAAGAATAGTTTCTTTAAGAAATAGTGTTTGTGTAAAAATGCCTCAAATAACGGAGACATCCAGACACTAATGGCAGTGCAGACATCTCAGTTTGGCCTGAGGTGATGGAAAAGTTTTGATAATGGATGGTGTTGATGGCAGCACAATCTTATGCATTTAATTAACAATGTTGATTTGTATATTTGAAAATCATGAGGACTGGCAAGATGGTGTAGGTTTAGGAGGGCAACTGCGGACAGCTCCCAGAACACAGCGGCTAGTGGACGGGATCCTGCACCGGGGTCTGTGCTGTGGGTGTGTGGAGTGAGAAGCTTGGGACATCTATCTGGGCAGATCGACGATGTGGACTGAACCATAGAGATTCATGAGTTTTAAGCCTGCCTGTGGTGGTTAACACAGTCGGCTGACCCACACCCTTACGGGGGAGAAAAAAAAAAGCTGGTTGGAAGCGCGACTCCCAGCCTGGTGGGAGGGGGCATTTTCTGAGGGGGGTGCTCCGGTAAGAGAGCTTGATTTTATGGGGATTTGGCTCCCGGAAGCCCCCTGCAACTTAGACGAACAAAACAGCTGCAGTGAATCGGCACCAAGAGGAGGGGAGGGGTTAATCTGCTGAGGGAGTTGATTTGACTAGCTGCCCAGGGATAAGCCCCAGGCCCTGCAGAGCTGGGGAGAGGGGCAATCTCCAAGATAGGGAGAGTTCTGACAGAAAGCAGAGAGGGGATATTTTAGTTGTCGATCTGGCTGCCTGGACCCCCTCATAACTTTGGGGAGCAGATAAGCCAGCTTGAAGCAGTGCCAGGCTGAGGGGAGAGGCGAATCTGCAGAGTAAACCTCACTTACCTGCAGCCTGGTGACGCAGGGGCTCTGATCCAGAAGAGCGGAGTCTGCCGTTTTTAGCGTTCTACACTGAAAAACATCAGACTTTTGCATCCCTGGGGAATCCAGAAATTGGGAAGTGCTTGATTAGTTTCCACGAACTCAGTTAGGGTCCCATCCATGAGGGGGGTGGTCTAGAGAAGAACTTATTTTTGGTCCTGTTATGCCTAAATAAATAAATAAATAAATAAATAAATAAAAATGGTCACTTTAATTAATGAAAAATAAATTCTTTTTAATTTAGTTTAATAGCCAAATGCCGCCTCAGGACCTGCATATAAAAATCCTGCAGGGAAATTGTTTGATAAACACAAGCAGGCTGAGAGGATCCAAGGGACCCCAAGGAATATTGATCCCCCTTAGTTTAATTTGACTGCTTACCAGTGTGGTTGTTTGCTTTTTCTCTGTTTATTTGTTGTCTCTTGCTTTTCTTTCCTCTTTCCTCCCCCCTTTCTTCTTTCTTTAATTTTTTTTAAAATTAGGTGCTCCTAGCTTTTTTTCTCTTCTTTGCTGTGCTTCTTCTTCAGTAATTTCCCATTCTATCTATATATTGATTCTGTATTCCAAATTATCTCTTATCCCTCCCTCATCTTTCTGTCTTCTGCTTTCTGTTGTGGCTATTAAATACCACATTTTTTCCATACGCCCACAACTCAAGGGTGTCAATTTCTATTCCCTCTATTTTGTTATTTTCTTTCTTTATTAATATTATCTCTTTCCTTTTAGCCCTTTCTTAACTCTTTCTCTCCCTCCTCATAATTCTAGCCTTCTAAATCATTATATATATATTCCTCTATTTGGTTTTCCAGTCCATTGCAGGTATTCCAATTTCTTTCCTATTACTCTACACTGCCTACATGAGTTAAATATTCACTTCATTAAGTTTTATTTGGCCCCTTTTCTAACTTTTATCAATATTACAATTATCCTTCTTCCTTTCTCACATCTTTCAATTCCTCCAGCCCTAATGTTTTGCTTTCAAGGGAACATAGAAAGAAGCAAGGAAATAAAAGAAAAGAAAAAGTATCTAAGAGAAAACTTTACACACACACAGAACCACCAGCTAAATAAAACTTTAGAGCAGAGAGAGAAGCTAATCAACTGGACAAATCCATTAAGATAAAATGATGACTAGAGGGCAGCAAAAAATTACAAACCACACTGAGAAACAGGAAAACATGGACCAATCCAATGTACAAACTAAAAACCAGGAAGTGAAGCAGAACATTGAACAACTAATCAAAGCTTTCCAAACAAATACCATGGACCAACTTATAGAAGTGAAGGAAGAGATTAAGAATATAAAGAAGACACTGGGAGAACATACTGAAGAAATTGTAAACACTCCCAAAAAGATAATGGATATGATGGTGACCAATGGCACAATCCAAGAAATAAAAAAGACGCGGGATTCACCTAGCACCAGATTTGAACAGGCAGAAGAAAGAATTAGTGATGTGGGAGACAATACATCTGAAATCGAACAGATAGTAGAAAAAATACACAAAAAGATACAAAAAAACCAGCAGGGACTCAGGGAATTAACCGACAACACAAAATGCTCAAACATACGCATTATGGGCATCCCAGAAAGAGAAGAGAAGGGAAAGGAAACAGAAGAAGTGTTGAAGGAAATAATGGCTGAAAACTTCCCAACCCTATTGAGAGAGATAGATGTGCAGATCCAGGAAGCAAAGCTCACCCCAAACAGTATAAATCCCAAGAGGCCAACTCTAAGACATATACTTGTCAAAATGTCCAATGCTCAAGACAAAGAGAAAATACTCAAGGCAGCAAGAGAAAATAGAACCATCACATACAAGGGAAGCACAATAAGATTAAGTGCTGATTTCTCAGCTGAAACCATGGAGGCAAGAAGACAGTGGTATGACATAATCAAAAACAAAAAAAGAAAAAAAACTTCCAGCCACGAATTCTCTACCCAGCAAAACTGGCATTCAAAAATGATGGAGAGTTTAAAATATTCATAGATAAACAGAAATAAAGAGAGTATGTCAATAAGAAACCTGCACTTCAAGAACCACTAAAGGAAGTTTTAGAAGTTGAAAGGAAAAAACAAGAGAGAGAAAGTTGGAAGAGAGTTTAGAAGCAACTAACAAGACAAAAAACAAAAACAAAACAATATATGACATACATTAATCCAAAGAACAATGACTGAAGTAAGAAATTCATTACGAGTAATAACACTGAATGTTAATGGACTAAATTCACCTATCAAGAGACACATATTGGCAGAATGGTTAAGGAAATATGATCCATCTATATGCTGTCTACAAGAAACCCACCTTCGACCCAGGGATTCAAGGAGGCTTAAAGACAATGGCTGGAAAACCATTTTACAAGCTAACAATAGCCAAAAACAGGCAGGAGTAGCTATTCTAATATCAGACAAAATAGACTTTAAATGCAAAACTATCATAAGAGACAAAGATGGACAGTATATATTAGTAAAAGGGGTAATCTCTTAAGAAGAGAGAAGAATCATCAACATTTATACACCTAATTGGGGTGCCTCAAAATATGTTAAGCAAACCCTGGAAAAACTAAGTGGAGAAAAAATGCCTCTAAAATTATAGCAAGGGACTTTAACACACCATTATCATCATTAGACAGAACATCTAGACAGAGAATCACCAAAGAAACAAAGGCTCTCAACAATACATTAGAGGACTTCGAATTTATAATACACATATACAGAGAACTACACCCAAATACAGCAGGATTTAATTCTTCTTGAGTGCACATGGAACATACTCCAAGATAGACCACATGCTAGGCCACAGAACAACTATCAATGAATTCAGAAAGATTTAGATTATACAAAGTAATTTCGCTGACCACAAAGGAATGAAATTGGAAATCACTAAGGGCCAGAGAAACAGGTTAGGCACAAGGATATGGAAGATAAACAACACACACTTAGACAAACAGTGGGTCAAGGAGGAAATCTCAAAACAAATCAGCAACTACCTTGAAACTAATGAAAATGACAACACAACATATCAAAACCTATGGGATGCAGCGAAAGCAGTCCTGAGAGTGAAGTAAATAGCCATAAATTAATATATTAAAAAAGAAGAAAGAGCTAAAATTGAAGACCTAACTGCACAATTGGAGGAATTGGAAAAACAACAACAAACTAAACCAAAAGGAAGTAGAAAGAAGGAAATAACAAAGATTCGAGCAGAACTAAATGAAATAGAGAATAAGAAAGCACTAGAAACAATAAACAAAACCAAAAGCTGGTTCTTCGAGAATATC
>JAQZBX010070619.1:0-15384 GCA_029593785.1 Cabassous unicinctus
CCTGCCCATGTGCCAGCTGTGCCTGGAATCTCAGAGGAGCTGCAGCTCCTACTCTGCAGCTCAATGGACTCACCCAAGTCACCTGGCGAGTGGCCATTGATGGACAACGGCCATCCCAGGGAATGGAGAGAGTCTGCAGCTGCAAGCAGGATAATCCCATCTACCTTATCCATGGTGGAGTGGACATCACCATCCCAGATTCCTCAGGATTGGGGGAAGAGCTATGGACTAGAGTGTACTTACTGGTATTCTGTTGTAGACATATTGTGATACAAGCAATGGAAGAAATTACAACACTGACATGGAACCAGTGGCCACTGGACACTTTCAGGGCAGGGAGAGGGAAAAGCAGTTGTAACACAGGGGCTTTTTCGGGACTTGGGAATTATCCTGAGTGACATTACAATGACAGATATAGGCCATTTTACATCAGCATATAACATGCAGAACTGTGTGGGAGACAGAGTGGTCTACAATGTGAACTATGGTCCATGCTTAGTGGCAAAGCCCCAGGATGTGTATATCCGTTGTAGGTGATGTGCCACACTAATGAAAGATGTTTATGTGGGAGGTTGTGGGAGGTGTGGGAGGTGGGGAACATGGGAATTCCTGTAAATTTTGTGTAACATTTATGTAATCTAAGCATCTTTTAAAATATTTTTTAAAAAGTGAGAAAAAAAAAAAAGAATAACATTCTTATACTTACACCATTAACCACAATCTTCATCCACACCAAAATCACTATGCTATATTGTCCCTAGATTATTCTCTAGCTTCCTTTCAATTGAAATATTACATGCACAGACTACCCCTTTCAGCCACAATGTCTATAAACCAACAGTGTTAGTTACACTCACTATAATGTATTACCATAAACTCTATTCATTTCCACACTTTTACAATAAACCTTATTAAAAATTCTACATACTGTACATTAAGCATCAGCTCCCATTCTCAACCCACATTCTATTTACTAGTAACCCATACTCTAGAGTTTACCTCCGTGAGTTTGCTCATCATTTTAGTTCATATTAGTGAGACCATGCAATATTTGTCCTTTTACATCTAACTTATTTCACTCAACATCATAGTGTCAAAGTTCATCATGTTGTCATATGCGTCCAGACTTCTTTTCCTCTTACAGCTGAATAGTATCCCATTGTATGTATATACCACATTTTGTTTAACCACTTAATGGTGGATAAACAAATGACACTTGTGTCATTTCCATATTTTAGCAATTGTGAATAATGCTGCTATGAACATTGTTATGCAAATGTCAGCTTGCATCCTTGCTTTCAGCTTGTTGGAGAAGATGCTGAGAGTCAGAGCATAAAGGGTTAGGCATTCAAAAAGCATGCTTGTTGGCAGAGACACATTAGTAAATGTCTCCAAGGACACTGCTTACTGCAGATATCAGTGGGAGGAGGCAGAGCGAAATGAACTCACCACATAGATGTTATTGTCTGAATTCCCAAGAAAGATTGTCTGGGAACTCACAAACAGGTAGCGCTCTCACGCACCAAGCTGAGATATTAGATAGACTAAGGCATTTAGGGCTAGAAACAATGTTTATACTTATGCCCCTTGGTAGACTGCCAGAGAAGGCAGTGTTCTTGCTGTAGTAAGAGAAACATAGTGGGAGAGTAAGGTTGCGGGGGAGAGTTTATGCATTGTTTTAAGCTAAATAAAAGAAAGGGTTACAGTGATCTCTGGGCTGTTTTGCCTGAGTGAGCTGCAGCCCTCTGCTTCATATGCATCAACTTGTCTGACTCTTCCTTTGCGCCGCACCCTGACAACAACACAGTTCTTCTGAATATATTCCTTCTAATGGGATTGCTGGATCATATGGTAGTTCTATATTTAGTTTCTTGAGGAACCACCAAACTGTTTTCCAAAAAGGCTGCACCATTCTACATTCCCACCAACATTGAAGGAATGTTCCTGTTTCTCCACAAACTCTCCATCACTTGCAGTTTTAACTTAGAACAATTTAGCAAGAAAAAGAAATAAAAGGTATCCAAATAGGAAAAGAAGAAGAAACCTTTCATTGTTTGTTGATGACATGATCCTACATCTAGAACATCCCCAAAAGTCCTCAACACAGCTACTAGATCTAATAGATGAGTTCAGCAAAATAGCAGGATACAAAATTAATATGCAAAAAAATCAGTAGTGTTTCTATACATTCTTAATTAACAATCGGAGGAGGAAGTCAGGAAAAAACTTCCATTTATGATAGTGACTAAAATAATCAAATATTTAGGAATAAACTTAACGAAGGACATAAAGGGCTTGTATTCAGATGACTACAAAGCAGTACTAAAAGAAACCAAGAAGACCTAAATAAATGGAAAACATTCCTTGTTCATGGATTGGAAGACAAAATATCATTAAGATATCAATTCTATCCAAATTTATCTACAGATTCAATGCAAACCCAATAAAACTTTCAACAGCCTTTTTTTTTTACGGAATTAGAAAAGCCAATTATGAAATTTATTTGGAAGGGTAAGAGGTCTGAATATCCAAAAATACCTTTAGAAAGAAGAATGGAGTTGGAGGACTCTCACTTCTTGACTTTAAAGCATATTGCATAGCTGCAGTGGTAAAAACAGCATGGTACTGGCATAAAGATAGATGCATTGACTGATGGAATAGAATTGAGAGGTCAGAAATAGACCCTCAAATTTATGGCAAAGTGTTTTTTCACAAGGCTGTCAAGCCCATGTAGCTGGGCCAAAACAGTCTATTCAACAAATGGTGCTTGGAGAACTGGATATCCATATCCAAAAGAAAGAAGGGGGACCCATATCTCACACCTTATATAAAGATTAACTCAATATGGATCAAAGACCTAAATGTAAAAGCTAGAACCATAAAACTCCTAGAAGAAAATGTAGGGAAACATCTTCAAGACCTTGTGGTACTAGTGCCTTTTTAAACCTTAAACCCAAAGCACGAGCAACAAAAGGAAAAATGGATAAATGGGACCTCCTCAAACCTAAATATTTTTGTGCTTTAAAGGAGTTTGTCAAGAAGGTGAAAAGGCAGCCTACTCAATGGGAGAAAATATTTTGAAACCACGTATCCAATAAGGGTTTGATAGCCACATTATATAAAAAGATCATACAAGCCAACAATGAAAAGACAAGCAACTCAATTTAAAAATGGGCAAAAGACTTGAATAGACATTTCTCCAAAGAGGAAATACAAATGGCCAAAAAGCACATGAAAAAATGTGCAATATCACTAGCTTTTAGGGAAATGCAGATCAAAACTACACTGAGATATAATTTCACACCTTATAGAAAGGCCATTATTTTAAAAATTTTAGTCATTTTTGAGGGTGTGAAGTGGTATCTCATTGTGGGTTTTTTTTCCCATTTGCATACCTACTAATGAGGTTGAGCATCTTTGCAGGTATTTATTTGCCATTTATATGTCTTATTTGGAAAATGCCTATTCAAATCCATTGCCCCCTTATTAATTGGGTAATTTATCTTTTTATTTTTGTTACATAAGAAGTTTTCATATAATCTGGATACAAACCCTTTATTGGACATATGATTTGCAAATGTTTCTCTATTTAGTGAATTGTCTTTTTACTTTCTTGTAGGTGGCCTTTGATGTACAAAATTTTAATTTTTATGAAGTCAATGTTAATCTAGTTTTCTCTTGTCTCTTGTGCTTTTGGTGTCATATCTAGGAAACTAATGCTCAACCAAAGGTCATTGTGGTAGATTGAATAATGTCCCCCCAAAAGACATGCTTAAGCCCTAACTCCCAGTTCTGTGGGTGTAAGCTCATTTGTACATGGGATCTTTATGTCCTAACCCCTGGTCCTGTGGTTGTGAACCTATTTGTAAATAAGATCTTTGAAAGGCCTATGATGATGAGGCTGAACTTAAACAGGGTGGGCCTTAATCCAGTATGACTGAAGTCCTTATAAGCAAAGGAAATTTTGATATGTAAACAGATGCCATTGGAGGAGACTGAAAGAGCAGACTACCATTTGATGGAGGCAGAGATTGACTGCCAGCAAGCCACCACGAGAATTCTGCAGACTTTGGAGAAGGCATGGCCTGCTGACACCTTGAGTTTGGATTTCTACCCTCCAAACTGTGAGCCAATAAAGTCCTGTTATTTAAGCCAACCAGTTTGTGGTATTTGTCCTACAGCCCTGGAAAACTAAGGTGGTTATGAAATTTTACTCCTATACTGTCTTTTCAGCCCTTTATATTTTTACTTCTTACACTTAGTCGATGATGCATTTGAGTTGATTTTTGTACATGTTATGAAGCAATTTCATTCTTTTTTTTTTTTATGTATGGGGGCCAGGGACTGAAACTGGGACCTCGTATGTGGGAAGCCAGTGCTCAGCCACTGAGCCACATCAGCTTCAACTTCTTTCTTTTGCATGTGACTATTCAGGATTTCAAGCACCATTTTTTGAAAGGACTATTCTTTCCCCCATTCCATTGTCTTGTTGTTCTAGTCAAATATCAACTGGCCATAAATGAAAGGTACTGTTTCTGGACCCTCAATTCTACTTCATTAATTTAAATGCTTATCCTTATGCCAATACCACACTGTCTTGAACACCATTACTTTTGATATATTTTGAAATCATGAAATGTGAGTCCTTCAACTTTGTTCTTCTTTTTCAATATTGTTTTAGCTATTCTGTATTACTTGCAATTCCATATGATTTTAAGACCAGGTTATCAACTTCTACAAAGAATCTAACTGGGATTCTGATAGGGATTGCTTTAAAGTTACAGATCAGTTTGAGGAGTATTACCATATTAATAATATTAAGTCTTCTGATCCATGAATATGGGATGCCTTTCCATTTACTTAGGTATTATTTAATTTTTTCAGTGTACATGTTTTGCACCTCCTTGGTTAAATGTATTCCTAGGTATTTTATTCTTTTGGATGCTCTTGAAAATGGACTTGTTTTGTTAATTTCATTTTTGTGGATTTTTCATTGCTAGTGTATAGAAATATAGTTGATTATTGTATCTTGATTTTGTATATTCCAATATGGCTGAACTTTTTTTTTTATCACTAATAGGTTTTTGTGAGTATTTCTTAGAATTTTCTGTATATGAGATCACAACAGATGTGAGTAGAAATAGTTTTACTTCTTTCAATCTGGATGCCTAGTATTTCTTTTTCTTGCCTAATTGTCCTAGCTAGAATCTCTGGTACGATGTTGAATAAAATTGGCAAGAGCAGATATCCTAAATAAAGGACATGTATTGTACCTGCTCTTAGTGGGAAAGTGTTCAGTCTTCTACCATTAAGTAGGATGCTAGCTGTAGGCTTTTTGAAGGCGCACTTGATCAAGTTGAGAAAATTCCCTTCTATTGAATTTGTGTATTTTTATAAGCATTTCATGAAACGGTGTTGGATTCTTTCAAATGAAATGATTGTTTGATTTTTGCCCCTTATTCTATTAATATAGTATTAAAAAGATTGATATTTGGATATTAAACCACCTCTGCATTCCTGGAATATATCCCACTTGATCTTGCTGTATAATCCTTTTTATGTGTTGGCAGATTTAGTTTGCTAGTATTTTGTTTGAGATGTTTGGGTCTATATTCCTGAGGGATATTGGAATGTAGTTTTCCTTTCAATTGTTTTTGTCTGGTTTGGTATTGGAGTAAGACTGGCCTTAGAAAAAGAGTTGAGAAGTGTTCACTCCTCTTCTATTTTTTTTTTATTTACTACAACTTTCATTGAAGTATAATGCACATACCATTAATCTACTTATTTTAAGTGTACAATAATATGATTTTTAGCAAACTTAGAGTCTTGAAATCATTATCACAATCTTGTTTTAGAACATTTTCATTACCTAAAAAGAACATTAGAACCCATTTGCCATCAATAACTGCTGCAACTCCCAGCCCCAGATAACTACTATCCTTATAGATTTACCATTTTTGGACATTTCATATAAGTGCAATTATGCAATATATGCTATTTAGTTTGAAGTTTCTAGAATAATGTTTTTGGGATTCCTCCATGTTGTATCATAGGGCACTAGCATGTTCTTTGTTATTGCTTCATGGTATTCCACTGTATAGATATAACACATTTTGTTCATCCATTCACTAAAGAACATTTTTACTTTTTCAAATTTTTGCTGTTATGAATAATGCTACTTTAAACTTTTGTATAGGTCTTTATGTGGTCATATATTTTCATTTTTCTTGAGTACATGTTTTAGTTTCCTTGCTGCCAAAGAAAATACCATGCAATGGAAATTTGACTTAAACAATGGGGATTTATTGGCCCATGGTTTTGTGTATGTGTGTTTTTAAGAAGGTACCAAGAATTGAACCCAGGGCCTCGTACATGGGAAGCTGGCACTCAGCCACTTAGCTACATCCACTCCCCAATGAAAGGTGGTTTTTTTCATTTGTTTGTTTTTAGGAGGTACCTGGGATCAAACTAGACCTTGTACATGGGAAGCAGGTGCTCAACCACTTGAGCTACATCCACTCTCCTGACCCATGGTTTTGAGGTGGAAAGAAGTCCAAAATCAATACATCATCAAGGTGTTGCTTTCTCCCAGAAGACTATGGCACTCTGGGGCTGGCTGCCAGCAATCCGTGGTCCTTGGCTTTTCTATCACATAGCAACGCGCATGGTGGCCTCTTCTGGTTTCTCTTCCAGGCTCTGCTGACTTCTGGCTTCTGACTGTTCCTTCTCACTTTCTCTCTGTGACCTTTAGCAACAGAATTAAGACCCATCCTGATTTAGGTGTGCCACACTCTAACTGAAGTAACCTCATCAAAAGGTCCTATTTACAATGGGTTCACACACAGAAGAATAGATTAGGTTTAAGAAAATGATTTTCGGGGGGTACATAGCTCCAAGCCACCACAGTACATAACCAGGAGTGGTATTTCTTGGCCAGTTGATAAGTCTTAAGTTCTGCCAAACTATTATCCTAAATGCTGTACCACTTGCATTCCCACTAGGAATGTGTGACAATTTCAGTTTCTCTAACTCCTCACCAAATGTGATGTTATCTGTCTTTTTATTATAGTCATTCTAGTGACAGTAAAGTGGTATCTTATTATGTTTTTAATTTGCATTTTCCCATATGGCTAATGATGTTGAGCATCTTTTATATGCTTATTAGCCAAAGTGGGTTGTTTGTCTTATTATTGATGTGTTGTTTTTTTAATAGACTTTTTAAAAATAGGCTTTATCTTTTAGATCATACATTTTATGCTTTAGAGATAAAGCATAAAAGTTTTAGTTTCACAGAAAACTTGTGTAGGAAGTACAGAAAATTCCCACATATCCCCTTTTCCCTCTTCTTGCACCCCATACAGTTTCCTCTGTTATTAACATCATGCATTAGTGTGCACATTTGTTACAATTGATGAACCAATATTGATAAATTGTTATTAACTGAAGTCCATAGCTTACACTTGTTGTTGTTCAGTTATGTGGGTGTTGACAAATGCTAATGTCATATATTAACCATTATAGGATCATACAGGATAGTTTCACTGCTCTAAAATTTCTTTGTACTCCACCTATTCATCTCTCCCTCCTCTCCATGGACCTCTGACATCCACTGTTCTTTTTCTGTTGCTATAGTTTTGCCTTTTCGAGAATGTCATATAGTTGGAATCAGACAGTATATACCCTTTTCAGACTGCCTTTTCACTTAGCAATTTGCATGTAAGCATTCTTCCATGTATTTCATGGCTTAATAGCTCATTTCTGCTTATCACTGAATAATATTCCATTGTATGTATGTATCAGCTATTTTATGCCTTCACCTACTGAAGAACATCTTTATTGCTTCTTAATTTTGGCAATTATGAATAAATCTACTATAAAAATTCATGTGCAGGTTTTTTTTGTGCGGACATGAGTTTTCAGTTCATTTCAGTAAATACTAGGAGTGCAATTGCTGGATCATATGGTAAGCCTAGTTTAACATTTTAAGAAACTTCCAAACTGTCTTCCAAAATGGTTGGACTATTTTGCATTCCTTCCATTAATAATGAGATTTCCTGTTGCTTCATATCCTTGCCAACATTTTATGTTTTCAGTGTTTTTGGGTTTTAGCCCTTCCCATAGGTATGTAGTGATAGCTCGTTATTGGTTTTTAAATAAATTTTATTTACACATATTCATAAACCATACAATCAATCCAAAGTGTACAATCAGTGGCATTTGGTATAAACACAGAGTTGTGCATTAATCACTTCAATTAATATGAAAGCATTTTCTTTACTCCAATAATAATAATAATAATAAACAAAAAGCAAACAAACAACCCTTAGTAGTCACCTTTCAATCTCTCTATCCTTCCCCTGCCATATATCACTGTTATCCTCTTTCTGTCTCTGATTTATTTGTGTTTATTTTGTATAGATGGAGTCAAACAATATGTAGTACCTTTTGTCTAGTTTCTTTCACAGCATATTTCCTTTTTTAACATTGATGGGAGATTATTAATATATTACTACACCCTACTGTCCACAGTTTGCTCAGATTGCATTTTTGCCCAAATAGCACCATGATATTAACATCTTGTAACATTAATGAAAAATTGTTCTGTTTCACGGAAAAATGTTCTTATATGTGTACTATTAAGCATACTCATTTTTCACATGACAGTTTGCTATGATATACAGTCCCTGTTTCAATTTTTAGCTTTCCTTCTAGTGATATACAGGATTTAGACTTTACTTTTAATTACTATCATATCCATATATTAGCACTGATAATTACAAACACTCTGATGTGTTTTCACCATTTCTATTAGTTTCCAATTAAAAACAACCTTTTTACCAATTCTGCCCAGATTAAACCTCAACTTTCAACTCTCTAATCTCATTCTATTTTCTGGTGAATTGTATTGTAGTTATTAAGTCCACATGTTTACACAATATATTTAGTTCATAGTAATGAAATCATATAATATTTGTCCTTTAGTGTCTGGCTTACTTCACTCAACATAATATCTTCCAGGTTCATCCATGTCATCATATGTTTCATGACTTCATTTCTTCTTACAGCTGAATAACATTCCATCATACATATATACCACAAATTGTCCATTAACCACCTGATGGACACCTGGGCAGTCTCCATCTTTTGGCAATTGTGAACAGATATCTGTTTATGTCACTGCTCTCAGTTCTTCTAAGCATATACCTGGTAGTGGTATTGCCAGGTCACATGGCACATCTATATTTAACTTCCTTAGGAACTGCCAAACAGTCCTCCACAGTGGCTGTACCAGTCTGCATTTCCACCAACAGTGAATAAGTGTTACTATCTCTCCACATCCTCTCCAACACTTGTAGTCTTCTATTTTTTATAATGACCATTCTAATAGGTATGAAATGATATCTCATTGTCAGTTTGATTCGCATTTCCCTAATCGCTAGTGATGAACATTTTTTCACCATTTGTATTTCTTCCTTGGAAAAATGTCTATTCAAGTCTTTTGACCATTTTTAATTGGGTCATTTGCCTATTTATTGTAGAGTTGTAGGATCTCTTTATGTATCATGATATTAAACCCGTATTGAATATGTGATCTCTAAATATTATCTCCCATTGAGTTAGCTGCCTTTTTACCCTCTTGACAAAGTCCTTTGAAGCACGAAAGTGTTTAATTTTGAAGAGGTCCCATTTATCTATTTTTTTGTTGTTGTTGCTCATGATTTGGATGTAAGGTTTAAAGAGACCCCTACCTACCACAAGATCTTGAAGATGTTTCCCTATATTATCTTCTGGCGTTTTTTGGTCCTGGCTTTTATATTTAGGTCTTTGATCCATTTTGAGTTGATTCTTGTACAGGGACTGAGAAAGGGATCCTCTTTCATTCTTTTGGTTATGGATACCCAGTTCTTCCAGCACCATTTATTGAAGAGAATGCTTTATCCCAGTAACACGGACTTGGTTGGTTTGTCAAAAACCAGCTGACAGTAGAGCTGAGGGTCTATTTATGAGCTCTCAATTTTACTCCATTGATCAATGCATCTATCTTTATGACAATACCATGCTGGGTTTTTTTGTTTGTTTGTTTTTAAAGATTTATTTATTTTATTTCTTTCTCTCTGCCCCCCACCCCCATTGTTTTGTACTCGCTGTCTGCTCTCTGTATGTTCTTCTGTGTCTTCTTGTCTTCTCTTTAGGTGACACTGGGAACCGATCCTGGGACCTTCTGGAGTGGGAGAGAGGTGCTCAATCTCTTGCGCCACCTCAGCTCCCTGGTCTATCGCATCTCTTATTGTCTATCCTCTGTGTCTCTTTTTGTTGCATCATCTTGCTGCATCCATTCTCCCTGAAGGCCAGCACTCCTGAGCAGGCCAGCACTCCTATGTGGGCCAGCACTCTTGCATGGGTCAGCATTTGCCTTTCACCAGGAGGCCTTGGGAATCGAACCCTGGACCTCCTATATGGAAGATGGGAGCCCAATCACTTGAGCCACATCCGTTTTCCTACCATGCTGTTTTGACCATTGTAGTTTTGTAGTATGTTTCAAGGTCAGGAAGTGTGTGTCCTCCTACTTAGATCTTCTTTTTTAGGATGCTTTTGGCTATTTGGGCCACATTTCCCTTCCAAATAAATTTAGTGGTTGCCTTTTCTATTTCTGTAAAGTAGGCTGAATTTTTATTGGAATTGCATTGAATCTATAAATCAGTTTTGATAGTATTGACATCTTCACAATATTTAGTCTTCCAATCCATGAAAATGGAATGTCTTTCCTTTTGTTTAGGTCTTCTTTGATTTCTTTTAGCAGTGTTTCGTAGTTTTCTGAATACAGGTCCTTTATATTCTTGGTTAAATTAATTCCTAGATATTTGAGTTTTGTTGTTGCTATTATAAATGGAATTTTTTTTTCTTGATTTCCTCCTCAGATTTTTCATTACTGGTGTATAGAAACACTACTGATTTTTCATGGTGATCTTGTATCCTGCCACTTTGCTGAACTCATTTATTAGCTCTAAAAGCTTTGCTGTAGATATTTCAGTTTTCTAAATATAGGACCATGTGATCTGTGAATAGTGAGAGTTTTACTTTCTCCTTTCCAATTCAGATGCCTTTTATTTCTTTTTTTAGTCTAATTGCTCTAGTTAGAACTTCTAGCACAATGTTGAATAACAGTGGTGACAGTGGACAACCTTGTCTTATTCCCAATCTTACAGGAAATTTCATATATGCCCTTTATCATATTGAAGAACTTTCCTTCTATTTCCTTTCTTTCAATGTGTGTTTTTTCTTAAGATATATTTATTTATTTATTTCTCCCCCTGCTCCCTCGTTGTTTTGTGCTCGCTGTCTGCTCTCTGTGTGTTCTTCTGTGTCTACTTGTCTTCTCTCTAGGCAGCACCAGGAACCGATCCTAGGACCTTTGAGAGTGGAGAGAAGCACTGAATTTCTTGCGCCACCTCAGCTCCCTGGTCTGCCGTGTCTCCTATTGTCTCTCTTCTGTGTCTCTTTTTGTTGCGTTATCTTGCTGCACCAGCTCTCTGCACGGGCCAGCACTCCACGTAGGCCAGCTCTTCACTCAGGCCAGCTCGCCATGCAGGCCAGCTTGCTTTTCACCAGGAAGCCCCGGGAATCGAACTCTGGATCTCCTATATGGTAGACAGGAGCCCAATCACTTGAGCCACATCTGCTTCCCTTAATGTGTTTTTATCAAAAAAGGATGCTGCATTTTGTCAAATGTCTTTTCAAGATCATCATGTGTTTTTTTTCCCTTCAATTTGTTAATGTCATATATTACATTATTTTATTTTCTTGTGTTGAACAACCCCTGCATACCAGGAATAAAACCTACTTGATTGTGGTGTAAAATTCTTTTGATATGCTGTTGGATTCTATTTGCAAGTATTTTGTTGAGAATTTTTGCATCTATATTCATTAGAGAGATTGGTCTTTAATTTTTTTTTACTTGTAGTATCTTTATCTGGCTTTGGTAATAAGCTGTCATTATTGTTTTAATTTGCAATTCCTAATGACATATGAGGCTTACTTGTCACCTGTATATTTTCTTTGGTAAGATGTCTTTTGGCTCTTTTACCATTTTATAATTGGGTTGTTTGTTTTCTTGTTGTTGAGTTTTAATCATTCTTTCCATATTTTGGATACATTTCCTCTATCAGATATGTGTTTTGCAAATATTTTGCCCCACTCTGGCTTTTTTCATTTGTTTAACAGTGTCCTTTGTAGAGCAGAAGTTTTTATTTTAATAAAGTCTAATATCAATTTTTTCTTTCATGGATCTTGCTTTTGATGTTTTATTTAAAATGTTATTCCCAAGCCCAAGGCTATCTAGATTGTCTCCTATGTTATCCTCTAGAAGTTCTATAGTTTACATTTTAATAATTCTATGATCCATTTTGAGTTAATTTTTGTAAGAAGTGTAAGGTCTATGTCTAGATTCATTTTTGTGCAGGTGGATGCCCAGTTTTTCCAGCATCATTTGTTGAAAATACTATCTTTGCTCTATTGAATTGCCTTTGTTACTTTGTAATATGTCGACTATATTTGTGTGCGTTTATTTCTGGGATTTCTATTCTGTTCCTATTGAGCTATTAGTCTCTTCTTTCAAAAACACCACACTGTCTTGACCATTATAGATGTACAGTAAATTTTAAAGTCATGTAGTGTACTTCCTCCAGCTTTGATCTTTAGTATTGTGCTGGCAAGTCTAGGTCCTTTGCCTTTCCATCTCACCTTTAGAATCTGTTTATTGATATCCACAAAATAAATTCCTGGTATTTTGACTGGGATTGCATTCAGTCTATAAATTAAGTTGGGAAGAATTAACATCTTAGCATTATTGAGTATTCTTATCCATGGACATGGAATATCCTTCCATTTACTTAGATTTTCTTTGAGTTTTTTCATCAGAGTTACAAAACTACAAAGCTTTCTTCAAATGGATCTTGAGTAGATTTTTGTTATATTTATACCTATTTCTTTTTATGCTAATGAGGATGGAATTGTTTTTAAATTTCAAATTCCAATTGTCAATTGCTGATATATATATAAAGCAATTGTATATTAACCTTATATTTTGCAATATTGCTATGATTGCTTATTAGTTCCAGGAGGGTTTTTGTTGCTGTTGTTGAGTATTTGGGATTCTCTGCACAGATAATGATGTCACCCACAAAGTTTTATTTTTCCTTCCTAATATGTATACCTTTTATTTTCTTGTCTTGTCTTATTTGTATTTGCTAGCTCTTTGTGTATGATATAAATAGGAGTGGTCAGAGTAGATATCCTTATCTTGATCCTGATCTTAAAGGGAATGCACCTAGTTTTTCACCATTAGGTATAATATTGGTTATAGGTTTTCCTGTAAATATTCTTTATCAAGTTGAGAAGTTCCCTCTATTCCTAGTTTGCTAAGAATTTTTACCATGAATGAGTGTTGGATTTTGTCAAATGCTTTTACTGGATCTGTTGATATGATCATATGACTTTTTTTCTTTAGCCTATTGATGTAGTGGATTACCCTAATTGATTTTTAAATATTGAACCAGCCTTGCATACCTGAGATAAACCCAACGAGTCATGGTGTATGATTCCCTTCATACATTATTGGCTTTATTTATTAATATTTTGTTGAGGGTTTTTCCACCTATATACATGAGGGACATTAGTCTGTAAGTTTACTTTCTTGTAACATATTTATCTCATTTAGGTATTAAGGTAATACTGTACTCATAAAATGAGTTAGGCAGTGTTTCTTCTGCTTCTATTTTCTGGAAGAAATTGTAGAGAACTGGTATCATTTCCTCTTTAAATTTTTAGTAGAATTCACTAGTGAAACCATGTGGGCCTAGTGTTTTCTGTTTCATAGGTTTTTAATTGTTAATCCAATTTATTTAATAGATGTAGGCCTATTCAGATCATCCATAACTCTGTGAGTAAGTTTTATTATATTGTGTCTTTCAAGGAATTTGGCCATTTTATCTAAATTATCAAGTTCATGGTCAAAGAGTTGTTCATAATATTCTTTTATTATCCTTTTAATGTCCATGGGAACAGTAGTGATGGTCCCTCTTTTCATTTCTTATATTAGCAATTTGTGTCTTCTTTCTTTTTTTCTTGATTTACATAGCTTGAAATTTATCAAATTTTATTTATCTTTTCAAAGAACCAACTATTGGTTTCATTGATTTTCTCTATTGTTCTCCTCTTCAAAAATTTGTTGAGTTCTTCTCTGATTTCTATTTTTAGGAAGTACCAGGGATTGAACCCAGGGCCTCGTACATGGGAAGCAGGTGCTCAACCACTGGGCTACATCTGCTCCCCAATGAGAGTTGTTTTTTTCATTTGTTTGTTTGTTTGTTTTGGTACTCAACCACCTGAACTACATGTGCTTCCCACTGTTTTTTGTTATTTCATACTTTCTGCTTACTTTGGATTTGATTTTTTCTTCTTTTTCTAGTTTCCTAAGGTGGAAGTTTAATGTATTGATTTTAGATCTTTCTCTTTTCTAACATATGTATTCAATGTTATAAATTTCCCTCTAATCCTTACTTTTGCTCCATCCCACAATTTTTTATGTTTCAATTTCTTTTTCAAAATGTCTTCTTAATTTTTCTTGAGATTCTTCCTTGACCTGTGTGTTATTTAAAAGTGTTCTGTTTAATCTCCAAATACTTTAGAATTTTCCAATCCTCTTTCTGCTGTTGATTTCTAGTTTAATTCCTATGTTGCGTGAGAGTATAATTTGTACGGGATTTCTATTCCTTAAAAATTTAGATGTGTTTTATGGCCAAGGATATGGTCAATCTTTGTGAATGTTCCATGTGAGCTTGAGCAAATGTATATTCTGTGTTGTTGGATGAAATATTCTATAAGTGTCAATTAAATCTAGTTGATCAGTGGTGCTGTTAAGTTCAATTATATCCTTTCTGATTTTCTGCCTGCTGGATCAATGAATTACTTACTGATAAAGGGGTGTTGAATCACCAATGAAAATTTTGGATTCATCTATTTCTCTTTGCAGTACTATTGGATTTTGCTCTGTGTATTTTGAGGATCTGTTGTGAAGTGCATACATATTCAGGGTTGTTATGCCATTTTTTGAGAATTGACCATTTTATCATCATAAAACTTCCCATTTTATATCTGATAATTTTCCTTGCTTGAATATCTGCTTTGTCTGAAATTAATGTAGCTACTTCATCTTTTTTTTTTTTTCATTAGTGTTAGCATGGTATTACTTTCTCCATACTTTTATTTTTAATCTGTCTGTGTCATTTTATTTAAAGTGGATTTCTTTTAGACTACATATAGTTGGGCTTTGTTTCTGTATCCACTCAGATAGTCTTTGTCTTTTAATTGGTATATTTGGACAAT